>CM075806.1:72939334-73155872 GCA_037975025.1 Excoecaria agallocha | reverse complement strand
TATTTGGCCGGCCTCTATCTTTTTTTAAGTGCCAAAATGCTTAACTGCAACATTAGAGTATTTTGAAACAAGCACAGCCAAATATCTTATTTTTTTTTCAAAAGCAAACTAACAAGCTGATGCCTAAAAATTTAGGACTCTTACTTCATCTAGATATGTTAAACACAACTCTACAAGCAATTCAATGAACGAACCAACATGGTTGTTCTCAATCTTCCAAATCGTCTTCAAGCTAACTCTTTGTTCTATCTCAAAACCTGAAATCTGAATTGTTTGCATGCTAAAAATTTGGAGACCATGAAGAGAGAAATTTCACAATAAGTGGGTATATATAAAAAAGAATCTTACTTATCTAGAATGAACAATGTAGTATTTTCTGGTTCCTTGAATTTCAAAGAGAGCTTCTTCAAGAAACCTGGCTTATCTTCACCTTTATAAGCAATAGAGACTGGCTTCTTTTTTAATCCCCTGATATCAGGACTACCCACTTTCCTCAACTCCACCGGCGATCTTATATCAAGCAACTGAGCACTACCATCATCAGCCAATACAGCATAGGCCTTTTTTGCAGACTCAACGCCCCATGGCTTGGATTTTTTAAAAACCTGAGATAAAACCAAGGGAACTGCCAAAACGACAGCGCCACCTGCTAAAACGACAGGGTTTTCAGCTGCGAAATTGATAACATTATCAAGAACTCCACTTGTATCAAAATCAGATACAGGACTGCTCGTCGATTGTTGTAGTGCTTCCTCGTATGTTAAAGCTTTAGCTAACCCAGTACTAACAACTGAAGATAAGAACGCTATACCGGCGTGAAAAGTCCTTGATAGAGAAGCAGAATTTGAAATTTTGGGTGGAGAAGTTGCAGGAAGGCACAGAAGTTTTCTGGGTTCTGTTCTTTTTTCACGAAGAATATGTATTGGGGTCAATCCTGCCGCATTGAGAGACTCCATGGCATAATTTGAAGAAAAGTTCGAGGCTTTTGAAGAAATTGTACCAAAGCAGAGGCTGACAAAGCCTTAGCTTCTTGTTCAGTGGGTGCGATTAACTGGGGTACTTTGAGTGGGAGGGTGATGCTGAGGTGGCAAGAGAGATTGGTGTTTTTTCCACTCAGTGTTAGACACGTGGAAAAGATATGCGAGTTTATGTTCACTTGGATTGCAGATGGCTTGATCAACTTCCATGTCGCCAGAAATGTGTGGCTGAGAAATGAAAGCACAGTCTTGGGGAGGCCACCGAATAATAATTAATAAAATAGTACGTGAACCTACAGTACAGCAGTACACGAATCAAAATTCGGTATTTGAAAATTCAACCTAAATCGAATGAATTTTAATCTGTATAATTAAATTATTTTAAATTTTTAATTCGTTCAATTCTAACTTAAAATAAAATATTAATTTAATTGATTTAATTTTTAAAATTAAAAAAATTAAAGAAACTGAATCAATTAATATATATATATATATATATATATATTTTGTAGTATTAATCTTTCTGAATATATAACTTGTACGAGTGGTGTGTAATTACAAATAAAATCATGAGGTCCAAGTTCAAATCCAAACAGGGATGTAATGCAGTTTCTTCAATTTTTTAATCTAAATTATCTAAATTTTTTTTGTTTTATTAATTTTTTTTACTTTAACGGTTTTGTTTCAATATTTTTTTACTTATAAAAAAATTTAACTCACTACTTTTTTTTTACTTTAATCTTTTTCATTTTCTCAATTTATTTTTTATTTTAAAATCTTTATTTTAATAAGTTTTTTATTTAAAAAAAAATCTAAAAAACAAACACTGTTTTACTATTGTATACAATTTCAATTAACTTTGGCATGCAATAATTGACTTTAACACAGGCCAATCTCAGCATTTTTTTTAAAATCACATTTCATCATAACTCATAAAATTGAAATCATCTTTGTATTACAAACTAGCAAAATCATGATAGAATTTTTAATGTATTTTTTAAATATTATTTTAACAGTATATTTTTTTAATATAGTTTGAATAATATTTATTATGAACATAATATAATAAATTTATGTATTTTATTTTAATTTTAGTTATATTAAATGGTTATATTTTGTTAAATATAAATTAATTTAATTTATGAACCTATTTAGATTAAAAGTTCAATTAAAAAAATTAATATTTGATCCAAAACCGATTGAACCGAACCAATTGAATTTATTTTAATCCATTCAATTCTCGATTCTATAAATTTTAATTTCGGCTCGATTCTAATATTTTTGAAATTTCGATTTTTTATTCTCTCAGTTAAGTTAGACCGAACCGGTCATTTACACACCCCTAGTTTATGCTTCATTCGATTAAAAGTGTTTTTTTTTCTTTTTTCTTTTTTTTATCAATATTATCTATTAGTTTTTCATATCATCATATCATTGATGTTACGAGTTTGCAAGCCATGTCTTTAAAACCAGCGCTTCCCGTTAGATTAGAAAGTTTTAACTCACATGACCTCGCAATTAGCACATAACAGAGCATTTTGTTCTGTTCTTCCTTTTGCTTAATTAATTTATGCCGTAGAGTTGTTTCATATTTCATGATCCTAGGTGATATAATATGTTTCTTATTTAGCTGATTTTTTTTTTGGCACTTCAGATCTCATTATAAGAAAAAAAAATTATGATACAAAACTATAAATGCTGACGCTTTCAAGTCTTTAATTTGGTCATATAGGTGCTTTAGCTAAACAATGGATTTCATCCGCTTTATACATATGATAAAGATTGGAGGTATTCAATTTTATTCAACTGTGTGTAAGCAGCAACACGAACAAACTAAGAGCGGGGGAGGAGCTTTGATGGTGACAAAGAACACAAGCACCATTACATCTGATAAGATTTGTGTTGAGCAAGTTCATGCAATCACAGCCACTGTATTCTGCTTCTATTAACGAGGAAACCCAAAATTGTGCATATAGAGGAAAATGGCCTAGAAACTATGCCACCAAGTTGGCACAGGAATATGCAATACGAAATTTCTAAAGCTGTCTAAAGTTGGAACACAACCAAAAAAACTATTCTACATCTTAAAAGAATATTACTATTTGAAATAAAAATGGCTGCTCAGAATAGATCAAAAAAGTAATCCAAACCTTGTCCAATTTCCCAAATGGAGACTCCAGTACCCCATGAACGAGCTTCCTCTAACCGAAGAGAAATTGAACTTAATGATGGGTAGAATACTGCATGCCTTTTAGCATCATCATCAACATAGAGGAAAAAATGCTCCCCACTGTTCTTCTCCCATTGCAATTCAGGCTTGTGCTTCTCCAATAAAGAGAGGTATTCTCTGCCAACGATAGATCCACCGCCATAACCTGCAGTTTTATCATAGAAATCTTTCTTTATATGCCACACTTACCCAGTTAGTTATCAATTAAAAATTTCCAAACAAATAATATGAGACTGAATAATTACTTTGGAAAATAATCAACAGCAAGTTTCAAACTTAATATCTTCAATACTCACAATTTATCACTAGGCTTAAATTTCCATGGAGCGAATTGCAAACAGAGTATTAATTGACTCAAAAAAGAAAAGAAATTCAATACGAAGGTACCTTCAGAAAGCACAAAATCATTTCCATAAAAATTAATGCCAAGAAATATCTTATGGGCCAGCGATGAAACACTTGTCCCAGTAGTACCAAGGAGCAGCTGCAGAGTGAAACGGATCCAAATCAAAGGTGCATTTGGACCGGGGCTACGAGGGCTTGAGAAGTCATAGGTCATAAGAGAGAAACCATCTACAGCACCGTCTACGCTCTGAAGATCCTCCGGACCAAAGTCATGTGCTTGAAGCTTCTCTGCATGTGGTGGTCCTATAACATAGACCAACTGTAACTCTTGCTTACTGTTCCTTGCTGAGCTTACTGAGTGCAGTGCATGCCCAAGTTGTTTTATAAACTGCAGGGCCTAATTTCACAAACCAAGAGAGGATCAAAGATGTGGGGCAGGGCCTAATTTTGCAAACCAAGAGAGAATCATAAAATTCATACATATCAAAGATGTGGAGCAGGGCCTAATTTTGCAAACCAAGAGAGAATCATAAAATTCATACATATCAAAGATGTGGGGCAATGTTGATGGTTTCATCTTCCAGTGAAATCCACAAAACGATACTCTACACTAGGATATATGAAGTGGAAAACCTTATTTCAGAGATATGATGGTTAATGACCCCTTTAGATCACATATGCAAGATGAAAAATGTATTTCCATAATTTATAATGATAAAGGTTCTTCACCTCTGATACTTTATGAATAAGACACACAATTCACAATATAAAGCAAACTAGACAATTTTTCTTCAGATTAAATCAGAACTTAGAAACTTTTATATGCAGAAATCGACATCAAGGCAGAATAACAGAAGTCAGGAGTTACCTTCTTCCTCATGCCTGGATCATGTAAGACACCATAAGCAATCCACCTTGACCAGGATTCAAGCACGATACCATCATATCCCATTTCCCTACTCAGATAAGAGAATCAACAGGCAAAGGTTAAATCAACACCAGATACAGTAGTTTCCTCATCCTACAAGCAGACTTCTAAAAGTTTCAAAAACTAGAAGGCTTAATCAGACATGCCAATAATGTCTGCCTATGATGCAGAGTAACAATTGATTAATCTTATAAGCAGAAGGAAAAATTTTATATGACAGCTATTCTTTAGTTGAGAGTTGATCTGGGTGTGGCTGTAGGAATCTTTGATTCATTGTGATCAGTTATAAAGACTGGGCTACTTGCAATATAATATCATGTTTTACTTCAACTTAATGGGTTTACTTTGGTGGAGAGACCTAATCTGATTGCAGTATGCCCATGCATACTTTTGAAAATTCCAGAAAACCTTTTTTGGATTACTTAAATTGTTGATTTGTCAACCTACGCTTCACATGAGGTAGGATCACTCTAGTAGTTAGAAATAGAACTAAACACAAATGCAGTGGTCATAAAGCATAATCTAAGACTGCCTAGTCTTCAGACTATTTTACTATATAAGCCAGGAATAGATTTGAATATAAGCAAAACATGATTAAAATAGAAATTCTATGGAATCTAAACATTTATTTGAGCGGGAAAAATAACAGGTTAGTTGATCTGATATGTTAGTGTTTGAATTCAGGTTGCAAAATAATGTAATTCACTCCGGGTTTGTATCTCAAAAGCACGAGTTATTATGGGCAGTGGTGAAGCCATAAGTTATAATTAAGTAGGACAAAAATATAAATCATATTTAAAAAATATAGCATAAATACTATAAATAAATTATTAAGTAAAAAAAAATCCATTGAACTAACAAATATATTTAAACCATTACTGCACTTATTATATTACAAATTAAATTTTCAAAACCATTAAAAAGTTATTCGGATATAATGATACAGCAGTAACATTTTTATTCATTTGAAGAAAAATCATTGGGATATTCTATAACATGTTTACTTAATTTACTGGTACTCTGCAAGAAAAAGGTCAAGTTTTATATTCTACCTGTTGGTATTATACAAGTACTCTTTTTATCCATTTTAATTGTTTGCAACTGCAAATATATCAATTAAATTAAACTAATATAATAGAATTTTTAGTGACATAATACATAAACTAAAAAATTTAGGCCTATAAAATTTCTAGAATCAATTATCCGAACACTGTTAATGTCATTGCCTATTCACCATGTCTCCTTTATTGACAGCATTTACTTAGAATTTTTATTTTTTTCTTCTTTACTAGCTTTCCTCTTAGGATGTGTTTAAATTAATCATTTATTTTAAAGACTTTTATCAATTCAAAGAAACAATATAAAACCTAACTAGGTTAGTATTTATCTAAAATTTCATATGCATTCTCTAAAATACAAAAAATAAAGAAATATTGCGACTATTTAAGAAACATAAAAGCAAAAAAGATTGCAAAACTAAATTATTAACTTTTAACTAAAGATAAATTCTTACTGTATTCTTTAGTTTTTTCTTAAATTTATCCGATTTTCCTTTCAAAATTCAAAGAAAAATAGAATTTTGTATTTTTGTTTCAATGGGAGTGGAAAGATAAAAATGTTTGATAGATAAAAAACTTAAAAAATAAATTAAACAGAGAGGGGTAAAAAAAAATTTAAGGGGGGCAAAATTATTTAGCTAATATATATATATATATATATATATATATATATATATATATATATATATATATATATATATATATATATAATTAAAAAAATTTCAAAAATTAAGGGGGGCAATTGCCCCCCTTCCTCTTCAAGTGGCATCGCCACTAATTATGGGAAAACTATAAAAATACTTATCTCAGCTTCTTGATTGATGAAGCTTGTAAGTAAGCAATGTTTTGCAAGTTACATGGAACGAGAGGAACCATACATATGAAAAGCTAAATAGGCATAATAAAGTGAAAGACACAGCATATGGATAGAAAAGCAAGTTTCTCATTCTAACATTGAGTCAATGCATATGAGACCTAGGATATGGTCTGACCGACATTAATAGCATGAAATATGTGGAAGCTTACTTGCATTCGGATACTACAAGCTCAATTGCTTTATCCCTCAGCTTCTTCTTTCCAAGCATCTCCTTTGGAAATGCTTCCAGAGCAACTCTAGGTAACACCTACACGCAAGAGGATAACCTCACATTACTAGAGATCCATGCACGTTGTCACAAGATTGATAATGAAGTCAAAAAAAAAAAATGAAACAAAAATCAGGTTAAGGGCTGGCAACAAAATCCAATCAGTTGGCAAAAAGAATAGTCCCTAGAGCACACCACCAAGCTAATTCAGGACTCGAAATTTGGCTCTTAGCCTTCCAATTTTTGAAGCTAACTCCATGTTATCAAAGACTGTCCATATGTATGTATGAGATAGAAAAACTTTCATGATATGGAATAACCCATAGATGTTCCTGCACTAATCATAAGACGAACTGGACCAACCACACTTTCTTTATCAACCAAGTTATTAAAGCCGCATTCTTAGTGCTTTACCAAGCAAAGAAGGAAATCTATATTATGCAGCCATTTATTTAATTACCAGGACATCTCCGTTCTTTCTAAGCTCTGAGATCCATCCTTCATCAGCATTATGTCTACCCTCCAGTATTAAGCCAGTACCTTCACTGCCAAAAGAAATAATCAAGAAAAATCTACATATCAGTATTTTGTGATATGAAATGGACACTTTCTAATTTCAATTTTGTCCCCCTGCACTTGAAACAATATCAGTAACCTCAACTATGTACTTGAACGTAGCATACCTCTTTAGATCATACCAGACGGGTGATATGTGCGTAAACTTATTGGTAAATTTCTTTGCCATCTCATAGCCTTTAGAATTCCTAGAAAGTTTAATGAATTTGATGATCATCATCATCATCACCATTATCATTCCAAAGTTTATCACTTCATATGAATCAAAACAGAAGAACTCACCACGGAGTAACGTATACCAATACAGGAAATGTATATTGCCGGTGAGATTCATTTTTCATTATCACTGAATTATCCTGAAATTGAATTATAGCGAAAGAATTCGAACAATGGAACATTGCTTTATTAGCCGAACTAGCAAAGCATTGTAATGACTGAAAGAGGAACGGCTTACGCTGAGGATTTCTTGGTAATTCAGATCAGTTTTAAGTGATCCTTCTTGCTGCGTATGTGAGTCAGTATCGTACGCATTTGGTGCATATTTGATACGGTACACCATTACGGAGACGGCGGGAATTACAATGAAGAAGAAAACGAAAATGGCCATGAGCTTACGATCCGAAGCTGCTGACTCGCTGAATCGGTCCACTTGAGCGGGCGTGTGGACTCGGCGTTGATGGAGATCGGAACTCTGAGAGACTCGACGCTCTCGCCTCTTCGCCATTTGTATGGGTGCGAGTCACGGCTGAGTCGAGAATTTAGTCCAGCGCGAATAATGAACCCAGAGACGAGGAAGAAGATGAGGTTTTACTGAAACGCCGCCGTTTTCTCGTGTTTCATATGACATTTCTATCCTTAGGTTTCTCCCCAAAGTACAGCCAAGTCCCACAATAGTGATAAAATCCAAATGAAAAAAATATCTGAGAAAACTGGCAAGGGGGTTTTGCCCGGTTGATAAACCCAGATTACCAGCTTCAGCATCCGCTTGAAAGAAGGTAACTGTTCTTCTCATTCTTCTTTTCTGACGCTGTATTGACTAAGAATATAATATTTGCTTAGTACTCAGTCCTTAAACATGGAACCCAAACTGTCATTATCCTTATCAAATAGTTCATCTCCTTTTTTGCCTTTCTCTCATATAAATCTAACTTCCTTGGAAAACCTAAGATGTCTATCAATTATTTCTCTAGCTCAAATCTCCATCTAGAAAGGTCACACTTTTGGGGTAGAAATTTGGTTTTTCAAAATGTTCCTTTTGGTACTACTCTGAGGAAAACTCGTGCCCCGTTTGAACCAGTAAGAGCTGCTGTGAAGAGACGGAAAGAGCTTCCCTTTGATAATGTGATTCAAAGGGACAAGAAGCTTAAATTATTGTTGAAGATAAGGAAGATTCTGGTGAATCAACCTGATAGAATTATGTCGCTTAGGCAGTTGGGTAGGTACAGAAGAGATCTGGGTCTTAAGAAAAAGCGTAGATTTATTGCTTTGCTGAAGAAGTTCCCTGCTGTGTTTGAAATTGTGCAAGAAGGGGTCTTCTCCTTGCAATTCAAATTAACACCAGAAGCTGAAAGACTTTACCTTGAGGAGTTGAAGGTCAGAAATGAGATGGAGGATTTGCTGGTTGTTAAGTTGAGGAAATTATTGATGATGTCATTAGATAGGCGGATTTTGTTGGAGAAAATAGCTCATTTGAAGACCGATCTTGGATTACCTACAGAATTTCGTGACACAATCTGTCATCGATACCCGCAGTATTTTAGAGTTGTTGCAACCGAGAGAGGGCCTGCACTGGAATTAACTCATTGGGATCCTGAGCTCGCGGTTTCAGCTGCTGAATTATCAGAAGAGGAGAACAGGGCTAGAGAGCTAGCAGAGAAAGATTTGATCATTGATAGACCACCAAAATTCAATAGGGTAAAGCTGCCTAAGGGTCTACAGCTTTCTAAGGGTGAAATGAGAAGGATTTGCCAGTTCAGAGACATGCCTTATATATCTCCTTATTCGGATTTTTCCCATTTGAGACCAGGAACGCCAGAGAAGGAAAAGCATGCTTGTGGGGTTGTTCATGAGATTTTGTGTCTCGCTGTTGAGAAGAGGACCCTTGTTGATCACCTTACTCATTTTCGAGAGGAATTTAGATTCTCTCAGCAGCTTAGAGGGATGCTAATAAGGCACCCTGATATGTTTTATGTGTCCCTGAAAGGTGATAGGGATTCAGTTTTCCTTAGAGAAGCATATCACGATTCTCATTTGGTAGATAAAGACCGATTGTTGCTTATCAAAGAGAAGCTCCGTGCTCTAGTTTCTGTTCCTAGATTCGCTAGGAGGGGGGCTGTCAACAAAGATGCTGTTGGTGAAAATGGAACTGCTGATCAAGAAGATGCAAGTAACGAAGAGGATGAAGATTTTTCCGATATTGACAATTTTATGACTGGTGATGATGATGACAATGATGATGACAATGAAGATGATTGGAGTGATGAAGAAGGTGATACACCGCCAGATTTTGATGAAGATGATGAAAATGCTAAATTCCAGTGGAGAAAATCAAGTGATCAGTCAGACAACACGACAAAGAAGGAAGAGAAGTTGTTAGTTCCTGTTGTTCCTGATGGTCGACCAAGAGAGCGTCGGTAAATGAGATTCAAATCTCTATTACACATCCAGGGCCCTGCCCAGTGTCAAGATATAGCTCCAAGAGGCTGCCATTATTAGCTTGATCATGATATATTGATGTTCATCAAAGAGAGACGTACTTTACAGCTTTACGAGGTCCTAAAAACTCTGGAAGGCCTGAAATCTGTTTGCAAACTCATTTGTCTTGGGGAAAATCTGGATAATTGGTTTCATAAAGACGTCCCACATGTTCCCCTCTTTGAATTTATGCAAGAGTCTAGAGATGGTTCTAAAATAATAGGGACTGGAAAAAGAAACTAACATGGATGGACAGATGTAGCCTATTTTTTTCTTGTAATGGTGTATGCTTTTTGTTGACAGTGAAAAAACCATAATCTTAAAAACTACCAAGCATAAAGTAGTTTTATGGTCGTATTAATTTTTAAATTCCTAGGTGAACCCTAGTTTCACTGTATGGATGTCCACCGTATCACGGTGAATCACTCAAAGTAGTTTATTTCACCGGAAAATGGTCCTTTCTTGATTTCTTCTGAATTCCCTTGACTTCAGTATTGTAAACGGGTATTCTAGTTGTTCGTCTTTTGAGATGGAGAACCTGAGCGCATGAGCTTGTTAAGCCTAATACCTTGCATTTAATGTCATCCATAAAACATTAGCCTGCGGCTAACATGGAAGAAAAGTATGGCTCCCACTAATACATTACAAGGTTGTAAGTTGTTTTGAACTGATGGAGGAGTTAATTGAGGTTGTTGTAAGTTGTTTCAAACTGACTGCAGAATAAGTTGAGGTCCAATTTCAATGACAGACACCTCGGATTACTAATTTCGCATAATTTTTGTTCGCTAAGGGTGCTTTTGCCACTCTCTTTTTTCAGCTTCCAACCCATGATGCAAAATTTATTGATATTCCAATCGGGCTCTATTATGTTCAGAGACCATCAGACACCTGATCAGAATGCCAGGGCCTTGCTGGACTCCGTTCACAGTAAGGGACTAAGGGTACTAGATAATACAAGATAATTGATACTTCGTGCTATTCACAATGTACACTATCAAACTCCATATAACTGTTGGAAGCTTGAAATATGTGGTTAAGAATTGAATTCAGTTGAAACTATTATTTAACCTTTACATAATGGAAGAACGGCTGAATCTACTTGTTCTTGCATTAAAGTTCAGGTATGTTTTCTGTCTAAAAATTTATTTCAATTTTGTTTGTCAGCAGCCTTTGTTTGCTAAAGTCAAGGACTCTCAGCAAGTAAATAAAAGGAAGTTGTCTGTCATTATATTAGTTATCTTCAACAGAATTTGAATTGTCTGTTCTAGAAAGTTTACTTGTTCTGATGTGGACGATACAGGTATGTGCAGATACAAAATTTCATGCATATCACAGCGATAGAAGATGTCAAAGGAGGTGCGTGGCTTCAATCCTGATATTGTTACAATGTCACATGTCTTTTTATGTGTTCTTCTCTTATATTCATTTTTAGCTATTTCAATTTCATTACTTAAGGAATGAGAATGAGACGTCATAGATCATTCGGCAATTTGTAAAGTCTTAGCAGTTCTTTCAACAGAAGGTTAGGATGAGATGTGGCACACCTTATATTACAGTGCCTGTCCTTTTAATATGGGGCTAATATTGACACTTTTTCACATCTGAGGCACAGTTAACTCTAATTTTCTGAACGGTATTGATGGGCACATCCACATTCATTTAGGAAGCCTAATGGCACAAGTTGATAAACCCTTTGAAACTTGATGAATTAATCTCAGAATCTTGATTGATATATGTTTTTGCAATAGGATTTTGGTGCTCTGATTGAGACATATGATATATTCCACTAGATATGGGTATTAGGAATAAATCTTGAGTGGACTTAATGAGATATGGCATGTGGTTGAGATGCTTAAGTTGCTTTGTGTTCTTTTCAGGTTGGTTGACTTGCAATTGCTTGTATCCATTTCTTCAAGAAACATCCCTAAGAATCAAAGGATTTGGCTGTGCCACTCATATCAAGTACCACAGGTGTGGAGGCCCCACCACACACTCTCTCTCCCCCTCTCTCTCACACACTGTATGCAAATGTGCATAATCCTCTCTTCTATATGAAAAGGGCATTATAACTGAAGTGAGACTTTTTTTGGACTATAAATAAGCATTTAGTACTTGCTGGAGTGTATCAAGATAAACAAGAGCTTCGAGGCAATGGTTATTCACCTCCCCTCAAGGGCTTCCCGGCTGCGATTTCTGGTAGGATTAGCTTTTGCTACCATTTGAGGCAGTCAAGGAACCCAGTGGGGGGATCATGAATAGTCTATGTCTCGGTATCTGCTAATTAAAGGCGCCTAATGATGTGGAAGTGGCAACCATTTTTCACTCTCCCTCAAGGCTTCAAGCAATCTCTGTTGATAATCTCAGTATTGGATTGGAGCCTTTAGGGGAGAGTGGACAAGAGTTGTCATGATTAAAGTTGTAACTTTAATTACACCTGCAAAGCTTAATAGGAATAACCATTAATTTTCCATCAAAATTTATTTATTTATTTATTTTTATTGTCTTGGGATACTTTCACGTCATAAATTGCAGAGATGGGGGCAAAGCTGGATCCAACGTAGAGCTCCATGGAATAGATGGTCTGTGATCCGCACTTGAGCATCATCAGGGATAAAGCTTCAGTTTTAGTTCTATGTCAAATATTGTACTTGGGGAAATGATGCCCCATCTTTCTTGTTAGCTGCAGATTTATCTGGGTAATGAAGCTTGTTTTTTCCTCAAAAATAAATAATTAAGTATTTAAAATGATGATAATGAACTGAAATATGTTAATTAATTACTCCATAATAATAAATTATTGGCTTGGTGTTGATCGCGATTCTAGTGGATGCTGTATGGGTGGTTGCTTGGCTGGGTTGGGTTACTGCAGTGCATTTAGAAGCTTGGAAAAAACAGGGCTGGAATCATTTATTATTGCCAGTTGATAATTGCTGGCGTGGTACAATCCATTTGTCGCATTAATGGTGGTCTAATTCGCAAGACTAGAGCTCTTCTTGCTCGAGAATGGCAAGTCCATGTAGTTTCATAATTATCAGGAAGCTAATTTGGTCGTTGATGGACTAGCCAATCTAGCCTTTGCTCCTGACGACCTTTTATCTGGCCTCGTTATATGCCTAATGGCGTCTCGGTTCTTCAAGGGGACTTTCGTTTTGATTTAGTTTGTTTTTGCTGTTGCCAACTTCAAGGGGACTCTTCAAGTCCATGCAGTTCATAATAATAATAAAAAAAATTATATTGGCTTGATATTTAAACAAATTCTAAACCAATCCATTACGTGATAATCAGGTGCCTTAGGTCATGTCAGGACCCACAAACGAACTTGTAGACGATAAGAAAAGAAAACCTTATCCTAAAAATATCAAGAATCAAAGATTGCTCTTTTATTATTGCAGCAGAAAACAAAATGAAGGAAACTTTGTCCTCTTTTCTCTTCATCAACTGCCTTTCAGCAAACGTTCACTTCCATTTCTTGACTTTCTAAAGATCAGCAAATCATAATGGCAAAGCTAGCTCCATTGCATCGCCACCATAATTCACTTCTAAATCAAAACTCACTAACCCACAATCGTAAATCAAGAACCCATTCGCAAGCTTCTCTCTCTCTTGCTTCTACTTCCACTTTCCCTGACACAACTCCTCTCTCTGCTTCTCAGAATCATTTACCAAATTCTCAATTTTCAGGCACCCCTACTGATGTCAATACATTGGATTCTGTTAAAGCAATGCATGCCCAGATGCTGAAAACGTCCAATGAGTGGAATTCTGATTCCATGGCTGAAACTTTTATCACATGGTACTTAGAGTTTGGCGATTTTAAGTCTGCTGCAACCGTTTTCTTTGTGGGTTTTGCTCGGAATTACGTAATGTGGAATTCGTTCTTGGAGGAATTCGAAAGAAATGGGGGTAATCCGATTGAAATTCTCCAGGTTTTTAAACAACTTCATCGAATAGGTGTTATGTTTGATAGTAGAGTGATTACTGTAATTTTGAAATTCTGCACTCTAATTATGGATTCGCAAATGGGTTTGCAAGTTCATGCTAGTTTAATAAAGATGGGTTTTGAATTTGATACGTATGTGAGAAGTGCAATGTTGAATTATTACGAGAGATGTTGGAGTTTGGAAAGTGCTAATCGAGTATTTCATGAAATGTCTGATCGAGATGATCTCTTGTGGAATGAGGCCATCATTGTCAACCTCAAGAATGAGAGATTTTTTAAAGCATTACAGCTGTTTGTAGAAATGCAATTTTCCTTTGGGAAACCTAATCCTAGTACATTGTCAAAGATTCTACAGGCTTGTGGAAAGCAGAGAGCTCTCGGTGAAGGAAGCAAATTCATGGGTATGTCCTAAAACATGATTTGGAATCATCAAATTTGTTTATCTGCAATTCTTTGATTAGTATGTACTCTAGAAATGGCAAACTTAAACTAGCTAGAAGAGTATTTGATATAATGAAAGCTCATAATTCGTCTTCATGGAATTCGATTATATCAGGTTATAGTGAACTAGGTTACTTGAATGATGCTTGGAAACTTTTTCGCAAGATGGAATCATCTAGTGTAAAACCTGACATAATAACTTGGAATTGCTTACTATCAGGCCATGCTGTTCATGGCTTATGTGAAGAAGCCCTTGTGATTTTACAAAAAATGCAAGTTGCTGGTTTCAGACCAAATTCGAGCTCTGTTACCAGTGCTCTTCGAGCTGTTATTGAATTGAGGCTCTTGAAAATCGGAAAGGAGATTCATGGCTATGTGATAAGAAATGGGCTTGACTATGATGTATATGTGGAAACTTCATTGTTAGACATGTATGTGAAAAGTGATTGCTTAACCATTGCTCAGGCAATTTTCAATAATATGAAGATCAAGAACGTTGTTGCTTGGAATTCATTAATAACTGGGTATGCATTTAATGGACTTTTTAACAATGCTAAAAATTTGATAAATGATATGAAAGAGGAAGGAATTAGAGCAGATTTAGTTACGTGGAATGGTCTAATTTCTGGTTACTCAATTTGGGGCTACAATGAGGAAGCTTTGGCTGTGATTCAAGATATCAAAAGATCAGGATTAACTCCAAATGTAGTTTCATGGACTGCCCTCATATCCGGAAGCTCCCAGAAGGGCAATTACAGGGAATCTTTAGAATATTTCATTTTGATGCAACGAGAAGGAATTAAGCCCAACTCTGCCACTGTGTCCAGCTTACTCAGAACTTGTGGAGGCTTATCTCTGTTAAAGAAGGGTAAAGAACTACACTGCCTTAGCACAAAAAGTGGCTTCCTTGAAGATGTATATATAGCCACAGCACTTGTTGACATGTACAGTAAGGCAGGTGACTTAAAGAGTGCCCATAAAGTTTTCAGGAGGACTAAGAACAAAACACTGGCATGCTGGAATTGCATGATCATGGGATTTGCTATTTATGGCCATGGCAAGGAGGCAATTTCACTGTTTGGGGAAATGCAAAGGGTAGGTATCATGCCGGATTCTATAACCTTCACTGCCGTACTCTCTGCCTGCAAGAACTCAGGTTTAACTGATGAAGGGTGGAAGTATTTTGATTGTATGAGCAAAGATTATGGCATAGAGCCCAGAGTTGAGCATTACTCTTGCATGGTAGATCTTCTTGGAAGAGTCGGCTATCTTGATGAAGCCTGGGACTTAATTCAAACTATACCATTAAAGCCAGATGCAACTATTTGGGGTGCTTTTCTTGGTTCCTGCAGAATCCACACTAACTTGGAATTTGCAGAGATAGCAGCCAAGGAGCTTTTCAAGTTAGAACCATATAATTCTGCTAATTATGTCCTGATGATGAACTTATATGCCATGTCAAACAGATGGGAGGATGTTGCGCAAATAAAAGCTCTCATGTGTGAAAAAGGGTTGAAAAACAGGGAAGTATGGAGCTGGATACATGTTGATAACACGGTTCATGTATTCTCTAGCGAAGGAAAGCCCCACCAAGACGAAGGGGAGATATACTTCGAGTTGTATCAGTTGGTTTCCGAAATGAAGAAACTAGGATATGCACCTGATATTAACTGTGTATATCAGAACATGGATGAGGAAGAAAAGGAGAAGGCACTCTTGAGGCACACAGAAAAGCTAGCCATTACTTACGGACTGATCAAGACAAAAACTAGTGCACCTATCAGAGTGATAAAGAATGCAAGAATTTGTTCTGATTGCCACACAGCAGCAAAGTTTATATCTCTCGCTCGAAAAGTAGAGATTTTCCTGAGGGATGGTGTTCGGTTTCACCATTTCAAGGCAGGGAAGTGTTCTTGCAATGACTTGTGGTGATACCAAAATTCTTGATGTACATGGAAAAATATCCCATAACATTGAGTAGAAGACTTGAAATTTGTTACACGGAGAAAACAAGAATGGTGGAAGAAGAGTTTATTAGACGTAGACTCAACAGCAGAAATGTAATATTGTAGTAAATTTTGTTAAAATAATACGAGCAGATGAGAGTCGTGTGCTCCATAGGAACTGAAATTTTGTTTCTGCACATTGCGCTCAGGCATGTATGTCACAGTTTGATCAGCTCAGAATTGAATATACTTTTTCAAATTCAATAGTTGAGGCAGTAAATTCATCCTTGTCTTACCAAAAATTAAATTTTTTTTTTGGTTATTATTATAAGTTGAAAATTTAGTGATGTATTGACTTCAATTTGTAATTTAAAATTTCTTTTTGGTCAATAAATTTGTTCGCTTCACAAGGTATCCTTCAAATGGCAACTCATGTATTACAATGTAAAAGAAAATATATTATAAAATTTCTCACTCACAGTAATTAGTTAAGAAAAGTGCTAAATATCTTTGGCAATTTAATGTTGTTTTTTCCGCTGCTTGGCTCATGAGCGTGCATCATGTCAAAGATAGAAAAGATCCCAAAAAAAAGAAGTAAAAAGGGTAAGAGAGTCAATTGCTCACTTAAATATCCAATCCACACTGTTTATCTGTTTTTGGTAACCGACTCCCAGATATAGATATTTTTGGTAGGACAAATAAATATATTTTTAAGGTTACTGTTAACGAAATATTTTATAATACCATTCAATAATGTTACCCGCAACATACCAATCATTTTTTAAATAACTAAAAATTTTAATATTTTTTTTAATGGCAAAGGACTTACCGTAGTAGAGATAAGTGAAATTTTAATATTTTGAATCAATTTAAAGTTATAATTATATCGTTTAAAACATAATGGTTTTAAACATGACGATTAAATCTATAATATTTATGAAAATTTTTAATTGAACTCATAACATAATGGTTTTAAACACGAAGATTAAATCTATAATATTTATGAAAATTTTTAATTGAACCCATATGTTCTTAATTTCATTAAAGTAAATGAATAACAATTTTTTTAATTAAAGTTAAATATAAATTTTCATTTTTTAATAATGAAATGATTTTGAGAGGCTCTTTAAAAATATTCTTAAAAAGTAAAAAATAATAATTAAATCTAAATCATTAATTATTCATTTAAAAAATTAATGATGATATGTTATTTTTCAACAATAAATAATTAATTTTTCATTTAATAAAAGTTTTATCCAAATCCAGTGCTTGAATTTTTTATAGACTAATAATGAACTACATCTATATATGTAAATCGTCATCCAACTGAACTCTTTTTTCAACCAACTTATATTTTCATGAGTTTGGTTTATGCAATTTTTTTCAATTTCGTCATATTAATTAAGTTGTAAATGGATCGGATTATATATATTTAACTTGAGTTATATATATAAGTCAGATCATAAATAGTTTAAAATTTTGCATATTATAAATATATTATACCATCTCATCATGAACTAAATGGATCATTGTTAAATATGTAAAGTAATTTAACCTTATTTTTTTACTTTTTTTCTTAAACTTTTTTATATTGTATAATCTAAAAAATTTATTTTTCATATTTACATCTTATAAATGATTTATTAAAACCTTTTTTAACAGTTTAAACTGAATTTACAAATCGAATCAAAATTTATCACTTTTAATTAAATTTCACATTAAAAAAAAATCAACTTTTACTTTTTTAAATATATAATTACATCCTTAAGACAGAATAGAAATCAAACTTTGATTAATTGAAAAATTTTAAAGCTATAAAGCATCTCTTACTTATATTGTTTATATAGTTAGGCAAAAATAACAAATCTAAAATAGCCACCCTATTTAATTATTAAAAATAATAAATTTTGTTATTAATTTTAAATGATACTAAATACAAATAAAAATTCATCTAAATTTTCTTACGAAATAAAATTTCCATTAATTTTCACGAGATTATAGACAAAGGAATTTAATTAAAATGTCACTGAAAATTTAATTATTAAATTTAAATAATAAAATGCTAATTACACAAAATTTTCTTTAGTTCAGTTGTTTTTATTATTATTTTTGTCCGCTTTAAGAATAATTCATGGCCAACAAACTTGTTGAGTTGCAAAGAAAGGGAGTCACGTGAGGTGTCAGATTTGGTTCACGTCCCTTATCCATTTTACCTTATCCTATATCTTGCTGATACTTGTACTCCTCAGTTATGAACTTTTGCATGTCCTGCGCAATGCCCTTGTACATAAAAATGATAAAATAAAATAAAAAAAATAGCTAACACTTCTCTCAAGCAAGAGTTCTTTCCTAATAATCACTAATCACTGCACCTGGTAGCTACATTTTATGAGATAAAGAGCCTAAAGACGCGCAGGCGTCATATTTACAGATACGATCCATATACTAATTTACATATCATCACCATGCAGAAATGAGTAAAAAGCAACTGATAAAAAGAGGCCATTCTTTCCCATTCATAGGAAGTTTGCGGATTAAAAAAAAAAAAGGAAAAAAAGAGAACTTGTCTAAGAACCTAATAACTGAAACAGAGAAAACCCCACCCTGGACGTTGAGACACAGCAAACAAAGCAAAAGGCAGCCTGAAAGGGTCTCTCCATGATGTGAAAAAAGATAAATCCAGCATTGCATGCAAAACTTCTGGGAATAAGGACTACTCCCACCAACCTCTACAATGTCTCCGGAATTAGAATGGGCCAATGGCACAGCCATTAAAATGAACTTCATAGCATGGCCAGCAGACACATGATCTTCAGAATCGATTAATGGGTTCGACCCGATCCTGCACAGCCATCCTCTCACATACATCAGCCAAAGATTTGAGGTTGCACTTGATGAGTGCCTTTACAAAGTAACATGTTTCTTCGTTGGTGTTCCCATCGGGTACGTCCACCACAAATGACTCTATAACTAGTGTCCCTGGCCTTCCATCAATAACCTCCGGATGGACGGTCATAATTGATGAGTAGTTCTGCATAATCAAGAAAATGCATTGCCAAGTGCACAAAATACTTTAGATATTTGATTATTTTTAACACAAGATAACAGAAAATCCAAAAACCCTGAGTCCAATCTAAGTATACCACAGCATAAAATAGTAAAACAATATTTAATGGCAGATTCCAGATGCCTTGCTAAGGGCAATCCAATAAATTTACGCTTGCCATATCACGTGTACAAGCATTTCAATAACATATGACGAGGATGCTAAGTAAAAGCTCTTCTCTTCTATCACTAAGAGCAAATCGCCTCCTTGGACAAGAATCTTGTCACAAAAATAGTAAACCTCCTCCACAAAGATTCTTGTATGATATAAATTCACCAGATTAACTTTTCACTTGCCAAAAAGGGCTTAGGAGAATCACATGTAACCACGACAATATAGCACTAAAAAAAACAGAAGGGAGGAAAAAAAAAAAAGCAACAGCCAACTTTAGCTCCCATGCGCAGTTGAGCAAAATTGCACTACATGACTAGTGATATCATGGCCCATTGATGGATGAGAGAGATAAAAGCAATAGAATATTGCACAGCCCGCAAAAGAATGCTCCTACAACTACAACCACTAAACAAGAAGCGCATTCAATACAAGCTAAGAAATCACCGAAGTCCACAATCATAAATTAGGTTTCAAAATCCCAAATCACTTACCAGATTAATAAAGGGAATTGAAAAGAGCATGTAAAATTGTTTGACAAAGTGGAGGACGCCACTAGGCATCCTTTATATCCCAATCAATAGCAAATTCTAATAAAGAAAAGGATGATTCAACACAAGAAGCAAATGCTACGAGAAAGATGATAGCAAAACTCCTTACCAAATGCGGAAAGGACAGCAAGCCATTCAGAAACGTACAAAAAAAAACAAATCTAATTAATTAAACCGTGAATAAACACAGAAAACACTGAACGACCCAATCGCATATAAGACAAGGAGCAAAACAGCGCAGAGAATCTTTTAAGAGTAGTTGTATAAATGAAGAAACGAAAAGAGATTGTATACCTTTAGCCTGTGATCACCACCGACGATCTTGATTCCGAGAATGTGCTCCTCGTCATCAAGGAGTTCAAGCATCTCAGTGCTAGTAGTAGCAGGGAGTCCAGATTTGACATTGACTTCTCTGACACTTCCAATCCCAAGCTCCCCATGCTCCCCATTCACAACGCACCTACTCACAAACGGTTTATATTTCTGAGGCTGATCGAATCGCCTAACCAGAGACCAAACCTGATCCATATAATTTTCAACCGCAAAAAAAAAAAATCAAAATAGGAACAACAATTGCAAGTGGTCTAGGCCTTTTTACCAGAACATATAAATGAAAAGAATTCTCCGCGAAAACCACTGAAAATCGAAATCTGAGCAATCCAAAAGCTAGATAAGCAAAAATCATCAGCGAAAATGGAAAAATAATCATAGTTCACGCAAATCCGAGACTCAAAATACAAGAACGAGTAAAAATAAAGAAAAATCAATCAAGACCAATCTGGATTGCTGAGATTGACACGGAGAACATAGAAAGAAAAAGAAAAATCAAGAAAATAAAAAAAAAACAAAAAAACAAAATGGAAGAAAAGAAAGAAAAAACCGGCCGATCCAGAGGAAAGAAAAGGCTTACAAGATGAACGGGAGCTTTAATGTGTTTAACGAGAGCAGAAGTACACTGATTCTCTCCAGGCAGGTGCCTATGGTGTCTCCGTATGTACTGCGCCTCCATGACACCGTACGCGTCGCCGTTGTTCATGGTGAAATGATAAACTATGAGCAAACGAAACCCTCAGCCACTTCTCTCTCTGTCCGGATGGATTAGAAAATTGACGCTTGGGTGCGGAGATAAGCTTTTCTGGTGACGGTCAGTCTCGTACAGAGAATTGGTATGCAATTAGCAGCCAAAATGCCTTTTAGGCTTTTGCCTTGGCTTAGCAAACTCCTAAAATCAATGAATCCACCGACAATTCCAATTTTTTATTTATATTCTTTTTCTTTTGAAGCCCAACTGAAAGGGCCTTCCATGGGCCCATTTTCCCCGTCAGATGATGTGATAAATTATTTTAACTTTTTTAGATTGCGACTGTAAAATTAAAAAAAAAAATAGAGATATTAGATAAGATCACACAGGATTGTCTGTTTTGTTGGCGACAGTACATTCTCCACCGTTGATCGTTTTTCATTTGTTGGATTGATGTCGATGCCGCTAGGTGCATGGTATTTTGTCAATTTGGCAAGGTAAATGTGAGTGCGTGACCACCACTAAACGAGTGGTGTACCTTTGAAGTCAAAGCACGATGAAGTGGAGGCAATGTTAGAACGACTTTTTTCTGAATTTCTTACCTTTTTTTTTTTTTGGCTCTTTGGATAATTATTGGAGCATATTGATAAATTTGTCCTTGCATGGGGCTGTTTCAGTCTATTGAATTTTTCTGTCTTTTTCTTCCTTTTTTTCATTACCGTCAAATTAAAAAAATGTGCAAGTAAAAGAATAGCAAATTTTCGCCAATACTCGACTTTTAAACCTATTCACCTTTTCAATCTTGGATTGTTCTGGATTTTGTGGTTTATTCACGACTAATAATATTTTTTTTTCCTTTGCCAATACTCAATTTCATGATTATTCAACAAATATTGATACTTAGTTTAGAGTTCTCTGTCAAACTAGATCTCTTTTTTCTGTGGATATTTCTTGATCTGAAAAATTTTGTTTAATCATTTAATTGAACTTTAGTCCATTATCTAATTTATTTTCTTTTTGGTAAATTTCATGTTACTGAGTACTTGATAGCGCTGCTTTGGTTGGAGTTTTGGATCCAAAGACTAGTGTATTTGGGTTTGGCCATTTTTGGATTGAAGTTGCCTATTCTGCAGGTTTAATTTCCTCAGTTGTCCGCTATGGAGTTGCGGTGGCCGGCGAAAACCGCTCTAATGCTAGTGTTTGGGTGGGAGAAAAAAATTCAAATCAGCATTCTAAAATGATGAGAAGTATCCTGCAATTAAAATAAAAATTTACAAAACATGAAATTCGGTGCCATGTCATGCGATGGTGGGCACCATAGCTAGGGTTGGTGGTGCACTGGTGGTGGTGGAACGCATGACTACTGCCTTGCACGTTGGTAGCTTTTTTTTTTTAATGTATGAACATAAGATTTACGTTGGTAACTTTTTTAGTACTAGAGAATAATCTCATTATCCAATTTTTTTTTTTTAAAACTCAATATCATTATCAAAATAATGGAGTGAAGTACAGCATTTCATAAATTTGAATGGATTATGGACAAATTTGTTGAAAAAAAAAGATTATTCACCATTTTCATTTTTAATGGGAATTTTTTTAAAGAGAAGTATAAATGTTAGGGGTAAGCATGGATCATGAGCAAAAAAAATTAATCAGTCCATTAATATCGATTTTTTAAAATTATTAATTATTAATCAGTCTGTTATATTCGGTTAACCAATCTATAGGTTTCGGTTTGATTAACCAATATTTTTCGATTAACCATTAAAATTTATAACATAAAATTATAAAAAATAGATAAAATTAAGTTAAATTTCAAATGTGCAAAGTAATTTAATATAAAAATTACGAAACAAACATAATTTACTAGCCAAAATTATATTCTATAAATTAAAAGCTAATATTATAAAATAAATTTGATATTTATTAAAAATTAATATGTTTAATTCTAAGTCAAATAAAAGTTTGGATAATATTAAATATTGTAATATAAACTCTAAAACATAAGAAAACGTAATTAAATGTTATTAAGTAAAATATAAATACCAATAAATGATAAAAAAATAACATATATAAAAGTTAATCGGATATTATATTTAAATATTACTATAAAATTAAAGAGAATGATATAATATAAATTTAGTTTAAAGCATTATATAAATTTTATAGAAAAATATAAAAAAAATAAGATATAAAAATAAATATATAATTTAAATATATTTTAAAGTATTATTTTATGTAAATTTTAGAGAAAAACAAATAGAAAAAAATTGAAGATAAAAAAATAAAATAATATATATATATATATTACTAATCTAAAACCGTAACCAGGTTGGATAACCGAAATAGTCTGTTTTTTCAGATTGTGGATCGAAAACCGAAATATTTTAAATTTACTAATTTAAACAGTAACTATCGGATTCGATTAATCGAAAAATCGATTTTTCGGTTTATTTTGCTCAACCCTAATAAATGTTGAATTACAACCGTAAACGTTTTTAAAAAATAATGGAATTTGAAAGTTTTGTCACTTTTAAATGAAAAGTTGTCATACTAAGTTAAAAATTAAAAATATGAATGGATAATATTAAATTGAAAATGAGATTTGTGTATATTTTTATCAGTATATATGCATGACGAATTAATAATATTTATGAGGATCATATTTGATAAGACATTAAAATCCACATTATCAATTTTAAAATCATTCATTCAAGAAGCTAATTACTTGACAAATTATTGATTTTTTTTTTTAATATCGGCGTACAAAAAGAAGTTATTGTCTCTCTCACCAACCAGCAACCACGTATTGATTAACATTATAAGATTAGAACCCGAAATTAAGCAAAAGCGATAAAACCTTTACATTTGTGTGTGTGTGGTCTTGTGCTTTTATTATCAAGGTTGAGAATGTTGGGAAGTCCAGTGATGTGTAAAGGTATGAATTGAAACTCCAAAGACTGATAGGTAAGTTCGAAAAATGTAAGAATGAGAATAAGCACATTTGGACTTGCAGGTTTTCCACTATCCCATAGTTTGTATTATTTGAAGGACAGCCACTATGAAAAAATAATAAAAAAATATTTATTATATTTTCAGGGGAAAATAATCGCACAAAATTCGACGACTAACAATGAAGCACGACAATCACCTACTCCACCACCTATATGTATATGTATATATGCTAAGGGAGACATACCCATTTATGAAATACTTAATTCATATGAATCAAATGAAAGTAATATTTGAAACACAAGATAACAGTAATATGAGATATAAATTTTAAAAATGTTTTCCAAGTGCCAGAAATCTCAAAATTTATATAAAATAAGGCATATGCAACACTTACATAAAAAGATGAGGGGAAAAAAATATATTTATAAAGAAAGTAAAGATAAATCACTCAAACAAACCATTATCTATGTCATTTCAAATTTTTTATGCGCATTTACCAAAATGAAATTCTTATAATTTTATTAATTAATATGAAATAATATATATAATTCTATTAAATTTAATTTGACGCTCTGATATTCAATTCAATTTTTAATTTATGGAACTAGCTAAATTTAGAGTTCGGCATTAATGGATCCATAATTGAATATGGTTCTATCAACAGTACATGCTATATGCATAAAATAAAAATTAATTTTAAAATATTATTTAAAAAATTCAATCAACTGATATTTATATCGTTATATTATATTTTGAACTGTTCTTATCATTCTATTATCTTTAAATTTAGACATGGAAAGTAATTTCAGCCGCTGTAACTCTTTAGATTATACAACGCAAAATTCAAGTTATAATGGCCGCTATTTGCGGCTATAACTTTCAATTGAACTGTAATTTTATTTGTCCAAAATCAATTGAAATTAAATTTGATTTGGCTATAATTCTCTTTCATTTTTTTTTTATAACCATCAATATCATTGAAATTAGACAGAAGGCCAAAGCAAAGGTTGGAGAGCAGGAGGAACTTTCTCAATCCACGCCTATTCAGTACCATCTAAGAGAGGGAGATTGGTCAATTCATGTGCCAGGTTATCATTACAATCGCGAAAATCAAAAAATCAAAAGCAAGACTAAAATTTAGACAATAAAGAAGAACAATAAGACAGTAATAAATCCAATTCATTGCGAAGGGCAATTCCAGCTCAGAGATTATCAATTACCACCTTGCAATCTTTTATTAAAATTTAATAGTAATAGTTAAAGAAAAGCTAAATGGTAATATATTTTATATGAAAACATTATTTTTAGTTTAATTTGAAATAAATTTCATATTAATTTGTAAAAAAAAAAATAACGAAAAAAACTTTATCAATTCGGTGAAAGCGATTTCGTTCAAATTGTAATCGGTCCCAACAACTTATGTACTTCCAATGGCACCATTTTCAATTTCTGAATTCATCATGTTTTCATTTGCCAAATAATGAAAAAATACACGAATACAAAGGGAAAGTTCGTTTCATCAATACCCGAAATATCACCACCACCAGCCAAGTTGCCACTTGGGGCACCAAAAAGAAGGATTTATGATTCACATGCTTTAGTATTTGGGGGTCCAAATCACCTGTCTCAATTGGCCCAACTGGATCCCACGTGGACTGGCCAACCTTTTGTTGTACAATGCCAAGACAACATTGTTGTATTGTGGTTGGCAAATTCTAAAGATATTTTTGAAGGACAGAATCATGAAAAGAAGTGGAGATTCATTTTCCCCACTTTAGCAGAAGATCCAATTACCGACCCCCTCATTGGAAGTTTTTTTAGACATGCATTGTTCAAATTAAGCCACTAAACTACACAAACATCATATGTCCTGCTTCATATATTCCCTTTTGTAACAATAATGGATTTGGTAGCCAATGGACCATCAACAACGTAACCATTTTTTTGTACCATTGTCCGTATATGATCTTTTTTTTTTTGCAGATAGGATATTTATTATTGAATTTATTTACAAATATGCATATAATTTTGATAATATGTTGGCGTTCTGGTAAAATTTTGATCACAATTAGAGAAGGGAACAATTTGACATATTTTTGCAAATGAAAACTCCGAAGATCGAATCAACCAGACAGAAATGGTAGAAAGAAAATTTAAGTGTATGAAAAGTTTATTGAAAGAGCTCACTTGATTATAATAAGAATATTTCTATAGTATTGAAAGTATTTATATAGTTGCTTATTAAATCGCAGTAAGTGAATCAATCGGACCGTTAACATTAGATCCCGTTTATAAGTAGCATTAAATTTTAAATACGGATAATATTTATAGATACAAGTAAAACAATTTGATTATTACACGTCAATATCCTTAAAATTATATGATCATTAGTTACTTGTAAAAGTTAGGATGGTTTAATATTGTTTCTTTCTCCGTCAGGAAGAAAAGTAATAGAAATAACTTAAAAGAGTTATCCCCATCTGACTTGAACGAGAACAAGTCAGCCTGGAATTAAATCAACCAAAAATGATTTGAAGATAATACTATTCTAAGTGGATAATTACTTCAATTTTTTTTTTGCTAATATCGTGCGTGTTTAAAAAAAAAAAAAACAAACATCGTTATCACTGATATTGATGGATAATAGGGCAAATTTACCTCCGTAGACAATACAAATTTCTAGTAAATTTATCTTCGTCTTCCTCCATTATTGGAGATTGATGGATACTCTGTTCTTATCCAAGAGTATAATTTCCTATCTCACAACAAAAATCCACTTATTACAATTAATTTTAAGTCATACCCAAAGTATCAAATTATCACTAGGTTTATCCAATAAAACGAGCTCCACGCTCTGTTCTGCATCGTAGTGGGCAAGTGATATTTATTTTTTTGGCAGTGACAGCGGCTATGTTAAAAGCGACCTTAGTGTTGTTGGTAAGATTACCGGTGTGTAAAAACCGAACCGATCTGATTAATTAAATCAATTCGAACTGAATCGTTTAATTTGGGTGGAGTTAATTGGATTAATAGGATTGATTTGATTTTTGATATTAGATATATTTTGGATCGGGTGAAAATCCGGCTAACCCGAATCCAACCGAATAAACCAATTTTTTAAATATATAAATAAAAAAATTAATTTTTCTATAATATTAATTAATATATAATATATATTTAATGTAATTTTGAAATTGTTAGTTTGTTGTATTTTTAAAATATTTTTTTATGATATTTAATATTATTTATTTATATTAATTTAGGATTTTAATTTAAATATGTACATTAAAAAATAAAATTTGATTTAATTAGGTCAGGGCTCAAAAAAACAATTAATTGAATAAAAATTTAATATTTATATAGGATAGAATTGAATAAAAAAATATAAAAATTTCAGATTTTGAGTGAATCGAATTTGGATCGAATTCATCCCAACCTGATCAGTATACACCCCTAGGACAAGGAAATGACAAAAGCAAAATAAAATTAAAGTAAATAGGTAGGGAGGGAGGGACCCATGTGGTAAATAAGGAGAAGCTATCATCTTTTTAATCCATTTGTGTGGACAGCCACATTTCGCTTTTTCAAGCGATAAAGTGGCACCGATTGGAAGAATTAGAGATAACGTGTCGATTTGTGAGTGGGTATTTTGCTATAAAAACATTAAGTCATTAGCTGATTTTATGGTTCAGTCTAACTATTTTCAGGGTGGATGGATAGCTACCTGCCTCTCAACGTACATCTTCGTCCTCATCCTCAAAAGGACAAAAAAAGGAAAACAAAAACATGGTTTCATTTTTTATTTAATTTCTAAGGGATTATTTCGCACCTTTTGCTTCTGAATTTATAAATTAAATGAATTAGTACAAATATGATAATTAGTAAATTGCAGGTTTATTGATTTTTTTCAGTTAAACTCTCTTTTAGTGCTGATTTGATTTACTAAACTATATATATATATATATATATATATATATATATTAGATTTTAGCCTAAACTATTATTTATCATAATCTGAAGATATATTTTAAGCACTTTATTCTTTTTGAGTTAATTTCACCTAAAACTATTAAATTTAGAATATAATTATCACAATAAAAATGAGAAAAAAAAAGTAATTGAATTCAAATGATACTAAAAGAAATATCATTTTGATTCGAAAAATAGAATAAGGCCATTAAAAATTTGAATAAATACTTCACATTCTAAAAATTTTATACGTGTCTAACTATATTACCATATAAATTATTTTAAAAGTGATACGTCAATTTCTCACATAAATACTTTTCTAAAATATTATGTATGGTAATCCACATTATCAATAAATGATTTTTAAATGATACGCTAACTTGTCACCTGAATTTTTATTATTTTTATTATAGCTTATTTGTCCAAAATGGTATTTATGATAATATTGTCTTAATTTAAATAGTTTTACGATATAGAATTATTTTTTATAAAATTATAACAATTTTATCTTAAACCGAGTGACCTAGTTACTTTGGTGAAATTACCATATTTTTCCCTAAGAAAGATTTCTTAGGGTCTGTGTCCACAGGGTCTGTGTCGTACGTCGACTTCTCGTACAGGAACGCAGGTGACCACAATAAATATTAAAAAGGCACATAATCAGTTATATAAAAAAAAGCATATAATCCGGATATACCTTGCTTTAAGGAAGAGGCCATCCGTAGGGGTTGGCAATTGAGTGCTGAATCATAACTTATTTTTTAAATTTAATACATTAAAAATTAATTTTTAAAATTAAATTTCAATACAGTATTTCCACATTAATTATGATTAATCGTTATATATATATATATATTAATTTAATAGATGGATACATTTTTTAATAAAATTTAAAATAACTAAATATATATATATATATTCGATTTATTAGATATTTAAATTCAAGTATAACTCTATTAACTATAATTAAAAAAAATAAAATCAACATCAATGTCCAATATATTTGATTAATTGCTAAAGTGGTTTGAACTCTGTTCTCTAAACCATTTTAACATTTTTTTTGTTTACTAGCCCTAGTGGTGCAGTCCAGAATTTTAGTTTTCTTATTTATTTTTATATGAGAAGGGGAGAAAAGTAGCTCAAATTTGAAATTTTCCATTAGATTGAAACATTTATGTGAAATATACCATGCACACCGTTTTGGTGATGCTTATGGTTTTATTCAATGCACACCGTTTTGGTGTGATGGTAGCTAAGGCGGAAAATGGGACGGTTTTAAGTTGTTAGTTGTCTTTATCTTCTAGCTAATCTTTGAGCTCTGTTTTATAGCTTGTATAAATACTGCTTTCTTGTTCTTCAAGATTTATGAGATTATGAAATAATAAAGATGGCTTTTATTCCTCTCGTTTCTCATGATATCAGAGCTAAACAGAGCTCAAAGATTAGCTAGAAAACAAAGACAACTAACAACTTTAAACCGTCCCATTTCCCGCCTTAGCTACCATCACACCAAAACGGTGTGCATTAAATAAAACCATAAGCATCACCAAAACGGTGTGCATGATATATTTCGCAATTTATCACTTAAACGTTCCATTAGATAAATAAGATTAATGTTCTTATCACTCTTTTTTTTTCAGGTTTTAATGATCAAAAGTCTAAATAATTATCAAAAATCTATTCGCACTTAATAACAAAACAATGAAATTTATATAAACATTTTACATTAATCGGCACATACATTACAAGGTATTTGTTTCACTAATCAGTTATATGCACATAAATTTAATTACATTAAATTAATTTAAAAGTACAGAAAATTAAGAGAAAAAAATATTATAGGTAGGTAATTGTTGTTTCTTAAAATCATGTTTTTAGTGCGGGTAGTCGATGACTCAATGACAACGTTTTGACGAAGCAAAATGAGACAAGTTCGTTCTCGTCTTCTAATCACCCATTGCAGAAATTAAATCATAAAAGTAAGGGCCCAGAGCCCAGGAAAATAGAAGGCATTCTCACCTTCGTATATGACTGGGTCATACGGATTATTTGGGGCATAAAATCAGAGATGATGAATGTTAATCATGCCAAGTCGTCTATAATTTATTTTATGCATGTAATGCAATTAAAAATTATATCATTGTATTCTTTTTATAAATTTGCAGATAAGAATATATAAATTATTATATAAAAAATTATCGTTAATTATTTTAAACAAAGAAGAATGTGTACCTATACATATATTTTTTTCAAATATTAAAACCAATTTACTAGAATTGGAAATTGAATGGGCCTAGCAATTTTAATACTTTCATAAATGGGCCTCCAACATTTACTCAAAAGAAGAAACTTGAACCATTTTATCCAAGCCCGGTCCAAATATGTTACACGTGGCGGTATCGAAATTGGCATTGGTAATAAAATACGTTTGTAGTTGGGCGGAGATGTTATGAGGGACGTGGACCGGACAGCGCTGGGATGGGGCGCCTCATGCAGCCGCACAGTTGGCTATAGACTGTTGTAGTTGAGATGACGAAAATGCCCCTCATAATTTCAGATTCATCTGTACTCTCCAAATGTACAAAGACAATAAAATGGTCACATTGGGTCATGGAATTTGTTTATTTGTTTTGTACTTATTTTCAAGTTCAGCGTCCCATTTATTTCTCTGCCAACCAAATCACGACTCTGAAAGCAAAAATTACAGTAAATTGTTCTTGCTTCACCAAATGTACGATGCTTTTTTTTTAGATGTATGGAATTAATAAAATATAGATTGTTGTATAAAATTAAAAAATATATTTTTTTTTTCATTTATATACGGCACTTTTAATGTATCGGATATACACTTAACATTAAATTATACTCGTTTAACTGAATACAAAAATAAAAAAAAATACGCTGAAATGATTCAATTTTTTTAGTGATGAATTATTTGAAGACTAAATTAGAATGTAATGCAGTGCAAAAGAACTTATAATAAATAAAATTAAGCTTAAAAAAATAATTTGAATTGAAATTTGTTTGAAAATTCAATTTGAAACGATGGAAGTAAATTATGGTTATTATTGTGGCGAAGAAATAATTATTTTTTAACCAAATTTATATTTCATAATAAATTTAATGAATCCCATCTAAATAAAACTTACTCTTCATATATATATATATATATATATATAAATTGAAAGAAATAAAATGTGGCACCAAAATTGCAAAATTGATGACACGTGAACAGATACTTAGGTGAGGGTCATTTTGTAGTGGTTTTGGCTGGCATTTGTATTAGCGTGAGGTGTGGCAAGCAAAACCCAGATCTTTCTCTTTACAGCGAAACATACAGAGAGAGAGAGAGAGAGAGAGAGAGAGAGAGAGAGATCCAGGCTACATTATATAAAATAGCAATCTCCTAAACAAAAATTTACAACTAGTAAACTCTCCATCTCCTATACTTTCGTTAATTGATCGATAAAGAAGGTGACTTGACTCGCTTGAAATGCTATTCACATCAAGTATTATACTGCATATCTGCGCTGCAATTGAAGGTAATGTTGGGATTATTTTAGAGTTCCCTTTTTATTTGCATTTTTTTATGGAAATAATTAAGTGTCTTCTCTTTCAAATTTGAAAATGCAAAAGTGATCGTGTGATATGAGGATAACATTACCCGAGGAAGAATTTTTTTTTTGGGGTCCAGAGAGGAAGAAGTCTTTTCTGTTTGACAAGGAACATAAACAAACAAATGACTAAAAGGATTTTTAGTGAGTTTTGTCAGAAGGTATTTCCGTGCACGAGAACTCCTCTTATTCTCTTATTTTTATACTAAAACTATAACAAAAGCTGATTGGTGCAAAGAATTTAATGTTCTTAATCAGCGCAAATTCAAATGGAACGTATTAAAAGATGTTATAATTAAATGATCTTTGATTTGTATGTAAGGCATATAAAAAAATTACTCCACCTTTGAATAAAATTTAAATTTTATTTACGTTTTATTTTTAGAATTCTAATTTAATTAATTTATGTTATGAATTTCCTCAACCCCAACAATTACAAACTGAATTTAACATTACGAATTTCAAACGACCAACAGCCACATGAATTAAGTGTGTGTTTCAGTGCCCTTCCTTCTTTGCTAGGATACACTTTTGGATTCGTTAAATCGCCTTTTTTTTAACAAAAAAAAAATCATAAATTTTTGGAAGTTTACTAATTTTGTATGGTAACATCTTGTTCACAAATATATATCTACTTTTTTTTATAAAGATTAAAAAATTCATTTATTATACTATATTTTTATTAATTTATCCTTCTTTAGAGAGATAATTAATTTATTATTTATATTTTAAAAATTAAACTAATATTTATTACATAGAAAGCATATTTGAAAAATTATATTTAAATATATTATATTTTAAAAAAAGTTTATCAATAAATAGAGTAAAATAGAAATTGAACATTTTTTCGTGAACCAAGGGAGTGAGATATAGGAATGCTCACGGGACGAAGAATTCCTGAATTTTATCCCTGAATTTTTCCCTCGTGGGGATGGGGATAGGGGAATGAGAGACAGTGCTTGAAACATTGAAACGGAGAAGCTCTACCTTCGAAATCAACAACACAACATTGCAAATTACTCGTACTAGACAAATTAACATTGACCCTATATTCCCAACACAAACTGCACTTATTTCTTGCTCTAATTTCGGAAATTTAATGTGGTTTCTTAGTATTGCATTTTGCACTTCTTTTATTTTCGTTACAATAGATTTATTTTTATTCGTTAATCTTCAAAAATGTGATATTACAAGTTAAAATCTCCTGGTAAAAAGTACTACCCAGTAGTAATTTAATCTATGAAATCAAAATCACCCTTACATATAAACAATATCCTTAGAAGCTCGAAGCTTTTTCTCAACATTTTGCTCCTCCAGAAAATTAAAATATGGGATAAGAATATAAAATTCCATATTAATAATTTAAATTTCTATAAATTTATTTTCCTTGAACCTTTTAATTGCTTGCCTTACAGGACCCAAGAATCTCCATTTTCATGGCCCAAGAAGTTAAAAAAGGTTTGAAATAACTCACAAGATTGCAGTACGGAATATATCGAATATGACGATGTCCAAGGCACATGGACATATATACTCCCAAGATAGCATCATATGATTTACCGTTACTTACCATGAATAATAGGAACATGATACCGAATATAACTGTCTTACCACCAAAGCCAAATGAATCCTGTTAATTTTACTATGGCAATGATTTTCGGTATCTTAATGCCATCGATGTTTACTAGGAGTAGTTTTCTCCCTCCTTGTCTTTGGTGTCTGTTATAAAAGTCTGTTATGGAACCTTGAACTAATTTCAAGAACAATCTGTCAAACCAGCCAAAGGGCATTCTTTAGTTTGCCAGAGGTGGCAGAAAATCTTCATTGTTTTATTTTATAATTGCTAGGATCACTGCAGGAACAATCTGTTACAAGCCAATATGGCATGCACTTCAGTGGCCATCACTGCCTCCACGAACGCAAATGTCTACAAGGAATACAATGGTCTTCGCCGTTCCGATTCAGGGAAAGATCTGCGCAACCAAGCCGCTATGCTACGACGATCAGTTTCAGACAATCACCTTTGCTCCTCTGTCAATAGCATTCGTGCTGCTTCGATGCATCCTAAGCTACAGAGCAGCCGGTCATTTGGGATCTTTCCTTTCCAAATATCAAGCTCCCTAATTCCCAACTCGATTCGATCATTCCTGTTTGATCCAGAAACTAGCAAAGACATGGACTTAGCAGAGAAAAATACTGATACAGTCGAGACTACTGCGGAGAGCGATGAAGAGACAGAGGTGCAAAGAGCCAATTGGGTGGGTAGGCTACTGGAGATCAGAAGTCGCTGGAAGAATAGGCAGCAAGTAGAGGACGGAGATGGAGATGAGGTTTCTGATATTGTTGCAGAAAACAATGAATGCGAGGATGGTTGTGTGGTGGATGATGACTTAGAGAAGGCAGGAGGGCAAATAAAATATGATCGGAAAACATTTTCCAGATTTTTGGAATATGTTCCTTGGTCCGATAGAAAGTTACTCTCCAAGCTGTCTTTCTTGTGCAACATGGCTTATGTTATACCTGAGATCAAGGTATGCTTCTATTCTCTGTTTTTCTCCAGTATGATTAAGGTGGAAATCCTCAATAAACCTTTTCTAAAAATATTCTTTGATTAATGATTCAGCAATTCATTAATATATAAAGAAACTTTGTTAATGTATGTAATGCGAACACTAAAATTGAACAAATTTGCTCGCTCATTTTATAGCTGGAGTTTTGTGCTAGTATAAATTTCAATTATTATTCACGTTTGTTTGCATGAACCTTCTAAAACGATTGCAATTAAAAAATAACTTGCTGAAGAAAATTTCCCTTATTGGCTTTTTTCAATCGAAAGAAGTAGAAAGCCTCAAGCAATAATGGATAATTTTATCTGTTGTATTAAATAAACTAATCCATCAAATTGCAGGCCAAGGATCTGAAAAGACATAGTGGCTACCAATTTGTAACATCCTCCTTGGAAAAGAAAACAGAGGCGGCGGCTGCTAAAGCAAAACTTGAACAGGACTCCACTGGTTTGCTTAGTACTTCCTTTACCAAATCAGAGGTGGAGAAAACATATGACTTAGAGAAGAAATGTGTGCTTCGCTCATCTGTTTATGAGATTGCTGCTTCAGCAGCATCATATGTCCAATCCCAAGCAAGAGGCCATTCGTCTAGTGGCTCTAAGTTGGAGGAGGAAAGAAGTTATACAAATTCGTGCAGAAGCGGAGGCCAAGCAGTTGAGGAGGGAGAAAGCTCACCCCAGGTATACAAATCAGAGGTAGCTGCAGTTGTTGCAGCATCAACAATGACTGCAGTGGTTGCAGCAGGGGAGGAGGAGAAACAGAAGGCAGCAACAGCTCTTCAGTCACTTCACTCATCACCATGTGAATGGTTTGTCTGTGACGACTTAAGCACCTATACTCGTTGCTTTGTGATTCAGGTAATTCATCCTGTGCCATTTATCTGATTTTTGTGCAAGAAAGACAGTGATGCTAAATGCTTAACGTGCTCTACATTGTCAAAATGCAGGGATCGGACTCGCTGGCATCTTGGCAAGCGAACCTCTTCTTTGAACCCACTAAATTTGAGGTGTGTATCAACTGCAAATTCTCACAGCTCTAATTCAGACCTTCTAGGACATATTTGTAAAGCATACTTGTATGGGAATTAGATCATGAGAAAGAACAATATCATTGATTAGTACCTTTTCTGTTTCCACAGCGGACAGACGTGCTTGTTCACAGGGGAATTTATGAAGCAGCAAAGGGGATATATGAGCAATTTAAGCCAGCGATAACTGAGCATTTGACTAAGCATGGAGAACGTGCAAAGCTTCAATTTACCGGGCACTCTCTAGGTGGTTGTCTCTCTCTTCTAGTCAGCTTGATGCTACTGACTAGGAAGTTTGTGAAGCCCTCCGCTCTTCGACCAGTGGTCACTTTCGGCTCACCATTTGTGTTCTGTGGTGGACAAAAGTTACTGAGTGATTTAGGGTTGGATGAAAGCCATATTCATTGTGTGATGATGCATAGAGATATCGTGCCGCGAGCTTTCTCCTGCAACTACCCGAACCATGTCGCCCAAGTCCTAAAACGTCTGAACGGTCCCTTCAGATCACATCCTTGTCTACTAAAGAACGTAAGTATTGCCACCTCTATCCTTACATCCTAATTTTAATTATCTACTTATTCACTTGGCATATATTGATACTTGTTCATATCGCTCACTAATTCTTGTATCGATTTTCAGAAACTATTGTACTCTCCACTCGGTAAAATATTCATTCTCCAGCCAGACGAGAAGTCTTCACCTTCACACCCTTTGCTGCCTCAAGACAGTGCACTTTATTCTCTGGACAAAACACAATGTGGTTACGCTACAGGCTTACATGCATTCCTCAACTCTCCTCACCCACTAGAAACTCTAAGCGATCCTGCAGCCTATGGTTCAGAAGGTACAGTCTTAAGAGACCACGACTCGAGCAATTATCTGAAGGCTATCAATAAGGTGCTCAAGCGAACTTCAAAACCTGAAGTGCAGAAAGTAAGAGAAGAAAGGAATGCATTGTGGCCGCTATTTGCTTCACCGTCTCCACATTCATGGAACCATGAAGATAATCTGGAGAGTAGCACATTGGTGACTACAGCGTAAAGCAATTTTGTTGTATATCGTCTCTTGCATTTGTACATAACATAAACTCTTTTAACTGTATGCGCACCTGTTCCTCATAACTGACCCCAACTTTGTCAAATAGCAAAATATTAAAAATTAAAATATATCTTTGCATTGGCCCCTGAATGTTTAAAAATTTTTGCAGTAGATTTTTTAGGAAAATTAAAATTAAATCCTTGATTAAATATTAAAAAAATTTCAAAACTTTTACAAAACAAAATAATATACGACAAACCTATTATATAAACTACAATTTATGGATGGATTAGTAAAATTAAAATATATTTCCCCAATAGAACATTACCGTAGTACGCAGATGCTATAAAAAAATTATGGTAAATCGAAAATTTGTGAAAAAAAATTAAAAATTCGTCTTAAAAATTTAAAAGAATTGACTATATATGAGGAGTCATCGTCAGAAAATGGAACCATGTTTATCTTCGCCATTAATGGAAGTGGAGATGCAGCAGCAGAGTGACATGCGACTATGCGAGTGAATCATCAGTATCACGTTCGGCTATGGAAGTGGATACACAGCCCAGAGTAACATTTAATTTGACAAACTAGGCGAGGTTGTTTCTAGTGAGTTCCCACACGATGTGTTCACCATAGATATCAATGGTCCGAGAATGTTCTCTTAGGGTCAGTTTTCTATGTTCCATGTAGAATAATTAAGATGTATACTATCATTTTTCCTTTTAACTCAGGAGAATTTTACGACATTGAATGATTTAGAAATGCAAGTCAAATAAAATTAGGTTCATTCAAATAAAATTAGGTTCATAATTTTGCAAAAATAAAGAACAGGCACAGACAGTATTTATTAGCATGGTAACAAATAAAACAAAAAGGAATTCTCTTCTCTTAATTGATATAGCAACACAGACAGTGTTTACATGTATAATTTGGTTCTCTATTGCTAATATTCTTCTCCTCCCTTTCTCTGCTCAAATCTTACACCAAAACAAGAATGGAGAATCGAAAAGATATTATTCCCTAACCAGTCACAAAATGCTACTTTTTAAAAAGGTAATTGCTTGGATTCTAATTAAACAGTCACAATTTCTATCTTAAAAAAAATTAAACAAACAAATAAAAAAGAATTATTGGAATATTAAAGGCTACGAGCTCCTTCCAATAGATAAACCAAATACTCACTTAAAATTTTGATAAAATAATTTTTTCAGCCACATCAATTTACTATTATACCTCAAAAAAGATGGTTTAGCGATAGATATTGATTCCAATTTAATGAAAAATCTCAAACTTTAAGTTTTTACTATCTGTTTTGAAAAAAAAAAAAAACGTAAGTATAATAGTTGTATATCGAAATTATTTTAATTAACCGAGATTATCAATTTAAATTAGATTTCTGTAACTGAGTCTTAATATGTTGGAGTAAATTTAAATCAAAGAAGTAAAGAAAGGAATAAATTTGGAGGCAAGTTGAATTCCTTGTGTACTTTTAGGCATCAATAACGACCACATGCATATTCATAACTGCAAGTCAAATGAAATACTACAATTTTGTTAGTTCGGTGAGAACTCTAGTTCGCTGCTTTGTTTCCCAAGGGATTTCAAAGCTCCCTTCCCTATGCGAATGTAATGAAAGCTCTTTCATATACTAACATATAATATATGTTATCAATATATATATATATATACATACCTGAGCTACATTCCACCCCTCTGTTAATCACTTTTGAACCGTTGGATAAATTAAAAAAATTCGTCATTTTCTCCAAAACAAGGATCCGATGTCTGAAAAATATGGAGCACCATATGACGTGAAAGACTAATAAAATTCAATTTGGGGACATTATTTAAAGCTTAATTGTAACCTGTTTCTTCTGTCCCAAAAAAAACCTCTTACGAGAATTTTTCCATAGCTGGAAATAAAGCGCAATGGATAGAAGCCGCAGAAAGCAGGCCAAGACCACTACTTTTTGCTCTCAAGGTACTCATCAGCTCTTTTGATTTCTTGTCATTTCTTAAGAATTTGCTTCCTTTTTTTTTTCTCTTTTCTGGATTTCCTCTATCTATTTCTTTTTGCTTATCATTTAATTAAGTTACTAATTAATTTCTGTTTTGAACTTGCAGAGGTGAGCAGTGTTGAATGGGAGTTCATCAACATGTCTCAACAAGAAGAAGATCTTATTTATAGGATGTATAGGCTTGTTGGAGACAGGTGACGACTATTCTTATATATTATAAACTTACTCTTTTTTTTCATAATAATTGATGAAAAATGCAGGTGGAGTTTGATAGCGGGCCGAGTACCGGGTCGGAAAGCAGAAGAAATAGAGAGGTTTTGGATAATGAAACATGGTGAAGTATTTGCCGGTAAGAGAAGAGAGCTCAAGAAGTCTAATTAACTCCTAACAGTTTGTTTGGCTTCGTAGATATGTATAAGCTTGCTATGGATATTCCCTTATTCCGATCCTTTCTTATTCATATCTATCACCCTGCGAGTTAAAGAGATGAAATGAGAGTATTAATGAATGTGAATCACTTAATTTAGATATTTTTGTTTCAATTTTTGGATAATAATTTCATCTTTCAGCCAATAATAATCACTAAAGTTAACTGCTATTAATCTCCAAATAAGTATTATTTAGACCATGTCTACAAAAATTTATAGAACAAACCAACGGTAAAATGATATATATGCAAAGTTGGTTAAAAAATTTCTTTCGGCTTCATTACGGAGAACTAGAAATTCAGTACATAGTGCCAAAATTGGCATTTCAATTTGAGGAAGAGCAAGAAAATTATGCTAATTAAAAAGTTAGTCTGATTAGTAATTTTTTTTAATGATGCGATTTGTAGAAAGAAATGAACCAAATGATAAAGCGTAATATACCTTTATATGAGAAAGAGAGTTGGCAGCTATCGTTTCCAATCGAGCGATTGATCCTGCAAAAAAGTATATTTGGTCGGACCAGGCATAAACAATTCGAAGTTTAAGTTAGTAGCTTTTTAGAGAGAGTACTTAGATAGAGAGTTTTAAATATCCAATACTTGGAGCAACTGATTGTTGGATTATTTATAGAAGATAAAGGAGGAGCATTTGAGTGCTTAGGACGTGATAACTGTCAATTTGAGCAAATAAGCGGCGATATAACAGAGAGTGTTGAAAGATATAGGCGATGACTTGTGTTAATGGACTGACAGAACGTATTGTCCCATCAGTCCGATCGAATATTGATTGTCATGTACCTTGTCTTCTAGCTCACGTAGTATTCTCTTTGCTGGTGGACTTTGGGCCATGCCAAGCGCTATTAGGCCGACTTAATTGAGCCTTGAAAAATATTTTTTTCGTAGTTGTCACTTGTCCCTCTTTTAAATAGTCTAATCGGACGAATTTTGCTTTTTTTACAGGATTTTTGAATTTTTAGGAGACGCCCACCAAGCGATGTTGATTGAAATTTTTGATTTTGATAATCTGTGATATATTTGTCAATTGTTTCACTAATTTAATCGAAAAGTTAATTTTTGGATAAATTAAATGTACATAGTAAGAAATTTACGGGCCAAATTAAAATTTTTGTCAATTTGAGAAAGTAAATTATAATATAAAAATTTTAAAAGCAGGGAAATTTATCAAAACTTTTTGTTTTAATAATTCATCGATGTAGTAATCACTCATAAGATTTTATCTTGTAAAAATAAAAATTTAATTGTTCAATTATTAGTAAACTATGCAAATAATCAAGCGAGAAATGTGAACTTTGATTTTTTTTTTTTGGTTGGTCAAATTAAAAGTGTAATTTGAAGTTTTCACAAAATTAATATTTTTTAAAGAAGCAAAAAAAAAAAAGCCTTAAAGTTTGGGAAAATGAAATTTTCCATACTTCCAGACTCCTGTACGGATCACACAACTAAACAACAATAATGTTTACATCTGACTGTGAAAATCTTTTGATGCCTTATAGCCATCTAGATTGTCTTAGCTTACCAAAAAAGGAATTAAATGGAATAATATTCTTTTTTTTTCCCCTAAGAGTCTATATGAGTAATTATTATTATGGATATAATGTATTTACACATCCAAAGAAGGAAGGAGAAAGGTAGGTTTGACAACATTCTTTTTTGCGGATGATATATATACACGTCCATAGTCCAGTAACAGTTCATAGTCACGAGCCTACATCCGACATTTATATAATCATTCCCTTTTGGTTTATTATCTAATCAATTCATTGTTTGTGATTTAGATGATGACTGACAACACAATACATATAATATTTTATAATCTAAACTGATTATGTTAAGCATTAATTAGCTTAATCATGCTATATCATTATCATATATTAATTATTACTGTTATACCTATATTTTATATACCTAATTGGAAGCAGCACAGAGGATAATTTCATACTTACCAACAAGCTGTGATTCAATTGCAAATTAACACCTTTCATGGGCTTCAGAAGAGGCCCAAGGGACATGGGTCCAAACCCACAGCTCTTTTGTTTTTGTTTTTCTCTCTGAGTGGGACTTTTGGAAGACATTTGTAGTTTAGTTGAACAAGAGATATTATTCATAGTTGGAAAAATTCAAGTCAAAAAAGGTAGTGCTTTATGCATAAAGACGCAAGGTTCATCAATTTTGCTTTTACAAGATATTTTCGTAATAATTTTAAATCCACTATGACCAATTAATAAACATTTTCTTATGCTCTTCTAAAATCATTTTTATTCAATTTTGCATTTTTTTTCCTTTTTTAGTTCAAGGCTCTTATTCTGCATATGGTTGATAAATTGGAGGAATTATTGACATGCCAGAATTTTTCAAGTGGGTAAGATACTGTTATTCTAACGATAATTTTTTATATAATAATAAAGTATTTGTCCATTTTATATTAAGCTACGAATAAAATAATGGAATTGAAAATATTAATGATAATATTCTGAAAAATAAATCATCCATTTGGAAAGCAGCTGTGAAGTTCGATCGGACAGATGTAATTAAAGGTTACATCGGTTCACTAACACGATGTAAAAGCCTATACTTCTAATCTGGTTCATATGGCTCAACATCGGAAATGAGATCATCCGATCGGATGAAACCTCTTATTGACTTTATATAGCTCACCGATACATGTCATTCATCAAGTCACCATTATCTATGCGATAGGTCATGTAACACCCTTACTGAACAGTTTAACAGAAACAAGTGATAGGACGAAAATTTTTTTTTTTTTCAAGGACCATTTGTCAGATACTGGTCATTGACCCTTTGGGGAACAATGCCCTGAGTGACAATTCCAAAATCAGCAAGATTTTGCTTTTGAATCTTAACTATCTCATTGACCCAGACTTGTCCAAAAAGAAATACTTATAATTTAAGTAAGCTGTTAAACTATAATTGTCTAAATGATTACTTACCAAATAAAAATCCGGCAATATAACGTCTAAAAACTTATCTAATCCACCTGAAAATCAGACAATTTTCCTCAGTCCATCAGGGGCACAACAATACAAAAATAATTTCATCATGCATCTCATTCATCCATTCTCATTATTAATCACGTTTCTTATACAAATTACACTCTTAAATCACTATAATACTCCAAAAATAGAAACAATTTACATTAAAATCGTTCCGTTACACATGTGAACCTCAAAGATGGATTACTTGAAACTAAATCCCTTCTTCTGATGGTTGAGCCGAAGCAACTGTCTAACCAAACACAAGTCTATCCCGCTACCTACACGGATAACAAAACCCGTGCTAAGCTATAAAGCTTAGTGGGGAACAAAGAAATCTAAAAAAAATAATCTTTTACATGTTATACAAATACAAAGTTGATAATATTCTTAATAACTGCCTTCAATTACCTTAGATTCCAGTTCTTACATTCAACAATAAACCACAAACATAAACGACATAACATTTTACTTATATTCATAGCAGAACTTAATAACTCAATAAACAATTCAGCATGAACTGTTCCACAAATGATAGTTGGCATAATTTTCTCATACAAATACATCTTCTAAAGCATAATATGCATTATACATTCACTTCTCATGTAATCATTAAGATAGTCTTAACAAACTGAAGTATATATTATTTAACATCATAATGTGCTATGTATTATGTACTTGATCTATAGCAGAGTTGTAAACATATCTAGACCTATATATATATAAACAAATATAACAAATTAAGAAACTAGCTTATGATTTACAGAAACTATATATTTATTGAAGATAAATTCCTTGTGTTCACTTACTCATAAAGTAAAGATACATAATGCTTATATAGAATTAATGATTCACATGCTTATCAATATTATAACTTTCAATTTAATTATCCAATTGCTGTACATATATAAGAGGATAATTCTTATGCACAATAATTCTGAACTATAACATTTCTTAGCTTTTATACTTTTTAATTTATTTTAACATTAATGCCCCTAGAACAGTGCCGACAGAAATATTCAGACTGGATATACGGGATGTAGACCCCATGGGTCACAACAGAATGAGAAATGACCTCCAGAATCATTCCTCATATAACATATGAACATATGACAGTACGTATAATATATATACTATGGAGATCAACGATCCAACCATAGTAAAGCAAGTCGCCATGACTTGCACCGCGGTATAGAATCCCTATGGCTAGCCAATTATATCCTGAGCTAGTTTTTACTGCCAGACTATTTCTAAGGGCACAAAAGATCACTTACTTTCAGTCCATTTATCAACTTTATCATCATTTCAATCCAGATAATACAGTTACTCAGAACTTTTAATATTTTTGTACAGTTTGTAAACCATCATTCACTTAAGACATGAATTATTTCACGCTAATTCAGCAATTTCTCGTTACATTATTCTTCAGTCAGCAAAGGAGTTTATTTAATATACATTCTTTCAAATTACTTTTAAACTTTCTAATAACCATATATTAACAATACTTGTACTTGTCATGATAAGTCACCCCTGACTATTTTATAAGCATATAATTGAATTTACATACACTTATTTAACCCATTGTTGCATGAAACAACGTATAAACACATAATAACAATAGAAGGACGTACCTGTATGGCTCCTCATCACCATCTCCTATACTTCATTGTACTTACTTTAGTATCAAACATATTAGGTTCAATACATGTATTCAATATATTATCTTTAATAGCAATGTCTATATAAAAATATAAATTTAATCTCATGCTTATACTTATAACAATATCATCCCAACTAGTTATATACTAAGCAACCATGTATAAAAACATAACATCTTTACCATCAGTTTCTCATACTATCATAAAATCATAACCATGATACTATATCCAGTCTATTTAGTATATTGATGTACATAATAATTATCCAAGTATCATATTAGACTATAGATCAAGAGCGGTACAAGTGTCACATTTATTCCAAGAGCTTGTTACTACACTAGTTACATTTTCATTCTAGTTTTCACCTATAGTCTATTAAATCCCAAATAATCATCCTTATACTCTATCATAATCTCTTACGTATCAAGTAATGTCTTTGTTCAATACCTTTACAAAAATACATCATGAAAGATCTATACATGTCACTCATATATTTAACCTATAACCATCATAACCTAGTTACCTTAGATTAAAAGGTATGCAGTGATAGCAACTACGATTATAAGTACAAATTCTTATTATTATAACAGACATACTACTATATTATAATTTTATCAAACCATATATTCATAGAGTATAATCATATATCAGTATGCCATCATATTTTAAGTTAAACTTATTTAACAACAATCTTAATAATGTTACTTCTTTGGCTATCTAAGTTCAATCATAAGTCAACTGGTAAAACTATACTTTTTTTATTACTAAATTAATCATCAGCCCTTAAAATAGCATCACCTACATCTTTTAAATAAACATGTTAACTAAATTCTTAGTTAACTTCAACAAATACAATTAAGAGAATGAAGCAGTTCGCAGGAAAATACTCTACCCCTCGATAAACTAAACAAACCATTTGATGGAGTGTTCATTGATCCAAAACTATAAAACTGCATTCTTTTTACAACTCATTCCACAAACTTTAAAGGATAAAGATATTTTATTTCTGTAGATATATATCAATAAATTTTTCCCTTAGTTCCATGTTAACCCAGTTCAACATCACTTCTATGAATAGTTATCTTGCTTTATTTATTCAAATATACCATTAATACTTAATACTCAAATCAAATCAACCTCAAACTCTACCTCACCTAGTGCAGCATTACTCAATTCACTTGAACTATTACACTTTCAAAACTATGTCTCACTAACACTATGATTCATGTACTTTAATATAGTCAAAGCTAATATCAATCATAAAAATTAACCAAAACTTATATCACAATTATACATGAAATCAAATTATTAATATAGTTCCCATACCGTAAAAATCGAAACTCCCTATTCTGCCTCGCCGGAGCCTCGCCGGAGACTCGCCGGAGGTGCACGGTCAGTGTCGAAATGGAGTTCACGCCACCACAAGTCTGCCGGCGGTGGTCACGCGCTTTATCACCGTCTCAATCCGCCGGAAAACACCCTGAAAAGGACCGGCCACCCATTTCCGATCTCCTTAATGCCGGCGAGTGGGGACGATCGGCGACCACCAAAAGAGCCGCCTCAACCTCACGATTCCACCGGTGTTGTCATCTCCCTCAACCGCCGTCGTCGCTCGTCGAAAAAGGAGAGAAACCGATCCGGCCAAAGAGAAGAAGAAAAACTCGCAGACGCCGCCAGAGAGAAGGGACGATGAGGAGGGAAAGGCCGGTGGCCGAGGTGGTGGCAGCCGCACCAATCGCCGGCCAGAGCGCCGTTGATCGGCGCCAGCGCCTCCCCTCCGCCTCTCGTCCTCTTCCCCGATCCCCACTCCCTTCCCTTCTCCTCTTTTCTTTTTCTTTCTTTTTCTTTTTAACTTATTTCTTTTATTTACACACACACACAACTTTTATTTACTTCAAAAACACCCACAAATACTAATTACCTTTACAATTTATACCAAACAATTAATAATTAACTTAAAATCATCACTTGCCCTCACGAATCCAATATTAAATTCACACATACACATTTAATCAATTAAATTAAATATTAATACATTGAGTCATGCAATTTCAACTAGGGTCATTTTTGGGACATTACAGGTCATGCCTATTCATAGTAGATGGACTATTTACGAATACTATTCAAAAAATATCTGTGCTTCATAAATAACAGGTTCAATTTATAAATTTTACATTGACTTATTCCCAAAATAGCATATTTTCTCTGTTATCCATTGTTAACTTAAGAATCGGAGTACTAACACTTGGGATCACCAAGCCTTCACCATTTTTTTGTAGGACTTGACTCCTTCAACTCAATCGGAGCCTATACGTCAAAGTTCAACCATCCCCTTCTCTTATTCATTACATAAACCCTCTTCCCGTTATAATAAAATAAGGTTTATCATTTGGTGCTTTAATAACATGTTCAATTTATAAGCTCTACACTGAATTTCTTTTCAAAATAGCATACTTTCTTCTTTATTCATTGCTAATTTAAGCATCGAAGTTCTAACGTATAGAATAACCGAGCCTGTATCATTTTTTGCAGGGCTTGACTCCTTCAACTCAATCGAAGCCTATACATCAAAGTTCAACCATTCTCTTCTCTTATTCATTGCATAAAGTCATAAATTCTCTTTCTGCTGTGATAAAATGAGGTTTATCAATTAAAATGCAAAATAGTTATTATTTTAGATGGATAAAAGTTTATTGTTAAATTAATCAATCAATCTAATGTGAATGAAAGAAAAGGTCGGGTTTCACTATACAATTTGGGTGTGAAAGGAATCATGCCTCCATGTTGGACTTTTACAATTAGAGGGCAATTTCCTTTTTGATTTCGTAATCTTCTGTCGTATTCGCTGATTTCTGTACCATATCGCAAATCTTATAAATAGTGTGAGAAACTTGGAAATGGAATAATTAAAGATTACTTTCTCGTTGAAAATAATGATCAAAGCAGTCAGGGATCTTTAGTGTAGGAATTTTTTTTGTTTTTTTTATTAACAGATATTTTGTCTAGAAGATGTAGCTTGTTGCGTAATGGATATTTTACGATTTGGATCTGTCTAGAAGCCTTTGAGACTTTTTCAACAATTAGATTTATTTATATTATTAATTACAGAAAATGCTATTTTCAAAATAATTTAGAAATGATGGTAATAATTGGATTATATATATATATATAATAAAAGATGTATAAAATAAATATTGGAGAGTGATACTATATATTATAAACTCCTTGATTTGAATTCCAATTTAAAAGTTTATATAGCTGGCACAAAAATCAGTAAAATTCAGCTGACACTTAATATTAAGCAACAGAACTATTTGGTCACCCAATTAGTATTATATGCATTGATCTACGAATTAGTGTATAGGTTTAGTGATGATTATGGATTGGAAAATCTTCGATCATGATGGGAACAAGATTCGAACGAAACAAAAAATTTTCGAATTTTTTCCTCACGAGAATGGAGAAAGGATTAACAAAATTTTCGACTTTAATTTTGGAACGGAGCTGGAAAATGGAGTATTCATCCCGCGAAAATTTTCACCGTGGTATTATATATATATATATATATATATATATATATATATATATATATATATATGCCTTGATTTTTTATATTATTTACACTTATGCCATTTGTATAAATGTACCTTGATTTTTTGATAATAAAAATCAATTTCATGTGCCATATATTTTATATTTATTAAATATTATATTTTAATTATAACTAATGATGAAATATTATATTTTAAAATTAAAAAAAATTATTTTTTTATAGGGAATAGGGATCCCTGCAGGGGGTGGAGACTAGGAAAATTTTCTTCCCGTTATTCAATTGGGAATGGAAATGGGGATTCTCTGCCCCTGGCTGGGCAGTCGATGGGGATGCATTTCTTGCTCCCGTCCTGCCCCGTGATCAATCCTATACAAGTTGAAAGTGCAAATAATTTTTTAAAATTTAGTAAAAAAATATAATTTAAACTTTAAAATTTTATTTTATATAATATCATCTTTGAAATTTAAAAATCAGATCAATTTTATTCTTAAAATAATACATATCTAATTTTTGAGTGATACGTATCAAATTATTGAGGTCAACCATTATTTTAAGGATTAAATTGCTCAATTTTAAAATATTAAAAAATAATATTATATCAAATAATATTTTATAATTTAAATTGTAAGTTTTACTAAATTTTAGAGATTGATTTTTACATATAAGTGTAGTATGTAATTTTATTTAACAAATAGTTATGGTAAATTAAACAGGAGCGTGTATTTTGGTAGGAGTGAATTAACGGTGAATTGGTGTGAGAAGCAAAATGACGGGTAATTCCACCAAATAAGTGCGTCAGCAAAGGGCAGCAGATGATGCCAGCAAAACACGTCACCTTATCCCATTCTTCTCTTCATATCATTGTTATATGTCACTTAAATATTGTTATTTCATTCTATTTTTTTAATAGAAACAAAAAGAAAATTAGTCAAAAGAGACCGAAGAAACCAAGAGGCCACCCAGAATCTTCAACCTTATTTCCGCGTGGCTGCTCCGCACTGCACTCATTGCTCGTTTCACTTCTACGCAATTGCCTTCTTCTAAATTAAATTAATCATAAAATTTCATTCCTATTAAGTTAGTTTTGCTAATTTTTATAAAAAAAATATACATATATTAAACAAATTAAAATATTCCATCTTAATTTGAACTAATATAATAAAAAATATATAAAAAGATTTTAATTAAATTATTAAATATTTTATTAATATTATACTAAAAATAAAGTTAAAAAGTATACATTAAATATTATTTTAAATTTATTAGCAATTCAACGAATTAATTTTTTTTAAAAGTAACAATTTAATAAGACAGAAAACAGTTAAGTGAATTAATTTTTTTTAAAAAAAGTAATAATTTAATAAGACATATCGCCATTATCATGGATTTAGTGTGAAAAGTTCTAAAATGATGAGAAGTTAGCGGCCCTATATAGGTTCAATAAGCCAGGCAATGATAGTCTGAAAAATTACCTAAAATTTGTTGGGGAGTGATTTTTCTTCTTATGATAAAGTTGGAAATGGGAAAGATTTAAACTGAATGGGAGTAGAGATAATTAGAGAACGAAATTATAATTTTATCAAGATATTTTGAGGTAAATTGACATGCTTTGTGAATTACAATGCTATAAGAATTTAAGTGGAATTTCGACCTATTATAACCGTTCGTTATTTAAATGAGTCGTCATCCGAATTCATTTGATGAAAAGATTGGTATTTTTACTTTGAATTTTGTTAGGGTCAGAATTCCAATAATGATAGTATATAACTATTTTTTTTGGAGGTTAATAATGGGATTTGAAATGGTCAGCAATATAGAAAATTACATAGCATTACATTGATTAAACCATCGTACGGAAAGTGTCACTTTTTCTGGGGATAAGATTACTGTTTCTTTGCTTCATTTTCTGGCTTCCGCTCTCTTTTTAAATCCCAATATTCCTCATACCTGCTCGAGTCTCAACAGAGAAGAACTTGTCCCCTTTACTTATACCCTTCTCGCTATCAACATTTAACCCTTGGCTTCATTCAATTTTCTTTGCTACTTCTGTTTTCAGCTCCTTAAATTAATTTATTAGTTCCATGTTTATTGATTTCAGTCCATCTTTTCCGATCTTTCTTACATTACCATTCTTGTGTCCTCTTTTATGTTCTTGACACCAGATAAGAAATTTCTTCAACCGAAAACCACCACTGGAAGCTCCGAAGCATACACAGTTAATTAATTGCAGTTTTCTGTTTGTCTGAAAAGAAAAAGGAAATGGCTATGGATTGGGAACCCATGAATCTAATCAATGAGCTAAACCAAGGGAAGCAATTAGCAGAAGAGTTAATGAAGCATCTTAATTGCATATCATCCCCTGAAACCCGCGAATTCCTGATTGAGGAGCTACTTTCTTCCTATGAGAAAGCCCTCTCTATGCTGAATTGGAATGGTTTTCCAGTTCTCGAATCACCAAATCCTGATCAAGACCCCAGTCCGAAAAATGTTTTCAAGAAAAGGTAAACCCTTTTTAGATTATAATAATGGGTTCCTTACATAAAACAGATACTTTTTGTCTAATTACCAATTGGGTATTGCTCGGATATTGTAGAAAGACGCACGAAAAATATTCAGAGCCAGTGAAGGTTTGTTGTGGGTCGAGCTTAGAAGGGGCAATTGACGATGGTTATAACTGGAGGAAATATGGGCAGAAGGATATTCTTGGGTCAAACTTTCCCCGGTGAGAAAATTTTTGTATTTATATCAGAAAGAAGCATAAGTTTTTGATAAGCTTAATACTAAAAATGATGGGTTTTCCCAATTGCAGAGGATACTACAGATGCAGACATCGCCATTCACAGGGTTGTTTAGCTGTAAAACAAGTTCAAAGAACAGATGAAGACCCTTCAGTTTTTGAAGTGACTTACAGAGGAAGACATACATGTGTTCAAGCCTCTTATTTACCAATCACAAATCATAAATCCAAACAAAACCTTATTAATACTAAAATACAACCTCAGGAGAACACGGAACCAATGAAGGATGTGTTTTTTAATACCGAGGATTTGGGGATTTTCTCAGCCTTGGGTGAATTTTCGCCGGCAACATCCGAATCCAACTATTTTTCGGCGTCGTCTTGCCAGTTTGACAATTTTGGCATAGGCTGCAATGTGCGGACTCCAGAGTCGGATCTGAATGAGATCATTTCATTTCCGACAGAGGATTTTGATTTCTCTAATTTCAATTTCGATGCGAATTTTCCATTTCCCATCTGAAATCCCTTATTTAATTTGAAATTTATCAGCTTAAAAAAAATCCCTAATGCTAGTGTTAGTCACGAACAAAGGGATTCCATTTCTAGCTGGCATTAAGGAGGAGATAAAAATCCTCCTAAATCATGTTAATAATTTTTCGCATCGATTAAGCAGATAAGATTTTGGAAATACCGTGCTTTTTTCTCCGTAGATTGGGAAAACTGCAGTGATCATTGCTGCTCTTTTCCCCCGCCCCCCCCTTTTTTTTTTTTTTTTTTGTGACTTGTATGAATAGCAAGTATTGTCTCCCAACCAAAAATTGGGTGGAATAAAGAAATTCATTTCTGTGGTTAGTAACCGCTAGTTTTAACCCTGTAACTCCCTCCATTCAATCCAATCTTTCTACAAAAATATAGCTTCAACTTTGTTTCATACGTCAATCATCTAAGCATTTAATTCATAAAGCAGTTCAATACAATTTGCTTTATAGTATTTATGATTTTATAAATTTTTCATATAATTATTTATATATATATATATATATATATATATATATATATATATATATATTATTTCATTTTTCTAAATATAAAAAAATTAAAAATTAAAAAATAATATCCATAAAATTTAATAAATTTATAATTTCATTGATTTATAGCTAATTAAATAATTGACACACTTGAGCCATGATTCAATTTGATTAGATTTAATTTATTTGTAATTTGCAAAATGTTGACTATATTTACCACCCGAGCCGTTTTCGACCTATAGCACTTTGAGTCTAAGTCTTAGACTGGATTTTGAATTTTTGATAAATCCAAATAGTAATACTAATAAATAGTGACATAACGTAAATAATTCTTTTTTTTTTTTCAAATCCTAAAAAGAGAAAAGTTAAAAAAAAAATGTATTTTACATAATTTTTCAAGTGTGGCAACTAGATATGCTCCTGAATATATATATATATATATATATATATATATATATATATATATATATATATATAATTGGAAAAGGGTCTAAGACTGGAAGCCCAAGAATGATAGGTGTTCAAAGCTCGGAAACCAACAAGCCCACAACTTTCTCAGTCTCATCTTCTTCTTCAGACTGGAAGCCCAAGAATGATAGGTGTTCAAAGCTCGGAAACCAACAAGCCCACAACTTTCTCAGTCTCATCTTCTTCTTCTTCTTCTTATCATTTGCATCACATGTATGTAAATAAATTGAAATATGTGATTTTACAAAACAAAAAATTTATTAACTTATCTTTTCCATTTTTTATCATTTGCATAATATGTATACAAACAAATTAAAACATGTAATCATATAATACAGAGAATTAACATATATCACGTAAAATTATAAATGATAGAAACAAAATTTACTTAATAAAAGTTATTCGGACACTCGTTAAAACATACCTATTAACTGGGTGGACTTACTATTTATAAACGGATTTTAAATTGACTCAAAAAACTTTTAATTTTCTCTTCACTATTTACTTTTATTTTCATTTACAGCAAATCCATATTTGAAACACACTTGGTAAAAAGGCACTTCTAAATTTTAACCAAGTGTTAAATAGAATTAAAGCGAATTCAGTTGTCTAATTTGGTATCAAAATACATTTTTTCTGGTGAAAATATATACACGGTTTAAAACTTAGAACATATATCTGTTACTGCTTCAATTATCCCACCTGAAAATCATCCCCAGTAACACAAAATTAAGCATAAGATGTTATTTTATTCAGACAGCACAAATTGCTCCACTTCATCTATGGGTTTTGTAGGCTTAAGCATACCTAATTCATAGTGTAGTTTGAGTTTATTAGTATCATTTTTAATTAAAAAAACTAAAAATAAATAAATTGAAAAAAAAAAGCCACAAACCTGGCTTTGTAGAATGACTTGAGTAAATAAAAGGATAAGCTCCTTCGCTTACAAGAATTGGAAAACATGGAGCTCGGACTATTTTATCTTAGCTGAGGCTGATATATCCCTCATTCATCGTATTTATCTATGATAAACTAATACATGGTTTTTCTTATTAATTAACCTAGCTTGATATATTTATTTTATTTCAAAAGTAGTTTTTTGGTTATTATTTTTCCTATAATTATACTTTTTTTGACATAATTAAAAAGTGATTTCTTAACCATGCTAGCATACAGTAATAATAGATGACTCTACCAGTGCTTTATATTAGGAGATAATTAAGTGTGAGTGGAGTTAAAAAAAAAAAAAACATTTTCATAAAACTTGTACAAATTCCACAATAACTATTCACAACTTTTTGACTTCATCTGCATCCATAAATAATTATGGCCTTTTTGATTACCGACCAAACAAAAATTTAATACTTTTTTGGATAATAAATTATTATGTTCCCTTCCACGGCCATCGATCTCGTCCTCATGTCTCTCTCCAACTTTCACAGTTTCAGACCTCTAAACATATACCAACTGATGACGTTTCAATCGGCAATTATTAACGAGCTTAAATAAAATTCTATAATTTATGAACTTAAATTTTGATTAAATTAAAGTCCTATGAATGGGATAAATTTAATAATTAATTAATATTCCTATATATCTCTCTCCATAATCTACCTAATAAAATGGATCCCGATTTACCTTTTTTTCCTTTCTTTATTATAAAACCTGAGATGTCTTTATCTGAAGTAGAAGATTTGTGGTTGTGATTCCCAATCGGAGGTTTTGTCCTACAAGGTGAAATGCCCGATCGGACCCAGACGTTAGCACTTCGAAACTTAAGTTAATAATTTTTTAAAAAATAGTGCTTAGAAAAAAATAATCTCAGATATTCAATACCTGAAGCCATTGTATTTTAGTCTATTTATATGAGTTTTTTAGAGGGAAACTTGAGTACCTTGGGGCGCGATAACCGACAGTTGGAACAAATGAGCGGCGATGTGACAAGAAGCAGGTGGAGAATATGAACGTTGACTTGTATCAGTGAGCTGACAGGATGTGCTGTCCCATCAGTTCAATCGATTATCACGCCTTTTTATTTTGTCTTCTAGCTCACGTTTTGTCTTTTTATTATTGGACTTGTATCATGCTAAGTGTTATTAGATCAATCTGATTGGGCCTTTAGAGATATATTTTTCATAGTTATCGCTTTATTTTCTAAATTTCAACTCAACCGTGAAAGCAAACGAAGATATTTTACATCATCAATTCATCTTATTATAGGTGTTTACCAAAAAAAACTTATAAATATGAATTTTTTTATTAATTATTATTTTAGTTAATCTCAATGTCAATAAACTATAGAAAACCTTGATAAATTTTTCTTCTCCTATAATAAGAAGTTTAGCTGAAAATTGATATGCATATGAAGCCTGAATTCAATTGCATTCGTTAGGTAGGTAGTTGCAATTTTCAGATGCCCAGTCCAACTTTCATGTGGAATCTTAAGAAGGGGGTGATGTCAACTATTTCTAGAACAAAAATTTTCTAGAAGGTTATTTGCTAATATGTTATGGTCTCATAAATCAATTTCACTTAGGGTATAATAATAATAATAAATCATTTATAATAGTTGTAATAATGCATCAATCTCCCTCTATCTATTCAATAAAAAACCATTTATATATTCCAACTAATTAAATATCAAATTGCTCCAAAATTTATTAAAAATATTAAATTATCCAATACAAATATATGTGGTAAATCATTAAAAAAGTGTAAAGAGAGCAGCTATGCATTTTATATGGTACGCCAGTCATTTATTGTAATTTTGTATTTTTAGAATTATATTTCATATACTTTTTAGCCGTGTAGTGGATATTTAAAATAATTTTTATTAGTAATGGTTTTTTTTTATTATACCATTATAATATACTATATTCTTTTTGTACTATAATTTAATATTTTTAACATGTAATACTAAGCGCTTCGGAAAAAGTTGACAATTAGTGGGCTTTAACTTTTGTTTAATGGATATTTGGCTTTAATTACCGCATATCATTCAGTACTTTTGCATCTTTGCCGACGTGGAGTTAGATAAGGCCCGCATTTTGAATTTTAGTGCCTTAAAGCTACATTTTGATAAAATTGATTAAAATACATAAGTCTATTTAAATTTATTTAAAAAAATTAATTTAAATTTAATTTAATTTAAATAAATATTCAATTAATCAACTCAAAATTAATTTATTTTATTTTTCAACCTAATTCAATATACATTAAATTAATTTAAAATTGATCCGTTATATTTTTTAATCCATCGAATCATTACCTAATAAATTTATCTAAAATCCGAAAGTCATTAGCTCATTACTCTTCTCTCTCCCATCTCAAATTCACAAACCCTTCAATTTCTTTTCGCCGCATATATTCTCTGTTCTACACCGCTGATTCCATTTCATGAACAGCAATCGCTATCACTTCCATTGAGCTTCCATGATTCAGTCTTTGGATAAGCAAGAGGGTGTGTTGAAGATCGATTATCAACTGTCAAACTTTGCTTAAATAGCAACAAGGCAAAGATTTCATCGGCATGGCATAGCTTTGCTGAAATGGGTGAAGGATTGAGCAATAAAAGCAAGTTTACAGAGTATAAGAGAATGAGAAAGGAGGAAGATGACACCATCTTTATATTGACAGCCCTACTGCAGAAGCACTGTAAGAAAACTCTATTCATGTTTGCCAGGTGTCATCCGCTAGTAGCACCGTAATTCATTGAAAAGTACACAAACAAAGAGATGTCACAACTCACAAGTTTAATTGAAACAATTAAAATGTCACCACAAAAATTATTTTTAATCTCGTATGATTGGGAGTTTTTTTTTTTTCTTATGCTCGTGTATTAAAATAATAATATAATTTATATTAATTTTATAAAAAAATAGATTAAAATAATAAAATTATATATATATATATATACTTGACTTGGGAAAATTTGTAGTGATTGTTAATAATGCATTTAGCAAAGATTAAATTTATGGATCGATCCAAATCAATTAAATTTATTTGAATATTAATTCATTTATGACCTATATTTTTTTATCCATTTATGACCTAATTTATTAATAATCTATCCATTAATGATCGAATCCAAATCCAACATCTCTACTTAAAACTAGCAAGTGCTGATTAAATTTATTATAATACTCAAACACAATTATTTTTGTAATAATATATTTTTAGTCTAATGAAATATAGAAAGTTCTCCACGTAACTGTTTTTAACTCTTAAGTTCCTTCCACTTCTTCAATTTCTTTTTTTTTTCTATACATAACAATTTATTTTTCGGAAGTTGTCTTTCTCTGTTCCGCAAATTACTTATTTATAATTATATATAACAAAAAAAAAAGCAAAGCAAAATCCAAGAAGCGTTGCATATTCAAACTTGATGTTCAAATTTCTAGTTTTTGCAATTATTTTATTATTTTTTTTAACGTACGCATCATGGTTTTACAATGTATACATATACTTTATAGTCTACATAATCAAAAGAGATAATATAAGATAATAATAGAGACAGGGATATAAAGATGTTGAAAATGAAACACCAGTTTTTTAAAAAGTTGAAATTATGCAAATGAAAAAGAATTCACAAGTTTTGAAAATTATAGCCTAGGAATATGCATAGATTGGATTTCGGGTGAACCCAAACTTGATTAGTCCAATACCTGAATTTTATATATTTTTCTTATTCGATCAAATTTTATATAAATATTAAATTTTTATTTGATTAATTCGATATATATTTTGGTCTAATTAATTTTTTTTATGATAATTTAATAAAAGAAAAACCATAAATACAGTTGTAGTTATCTAATGATCTTGAGAAAAGAAATTATAATTTTGGCAGTCGAAATTGATATCCCACACCAGTACGAAAGTTTTGACTTACAACAAGTCTTTTCTTCCTTGGTGGGGATGCACCTACAGTATCGATATAAATACTTGCTGCACATGTTTCTCATGTGGACCCACAAATGCTACACGTGACACGTCAAGTGATGCCAGGCCTAGGTAAGCCATTCCTTTTGTTTAATCAAATAACCTATATACGCTGCAATACGATTATCTATGCTATACTTTTTTTCTTTTTTTGGTAGACTGTTGTGTTTTTGCTTTGATTATTAATAAGTTGCGTGCATGTATCCGTACGGAACGGTTGAATCATACACCTTTTTTTTTTTTTGAGTTTGGTTGAGACCACCTATTTTTAAATATTATTCTATTTTTGATTATAGAAAATGAGAAGTAAATTAGTTCACGGATTTTATACATATTTATCTACGTTTCTGAAACTTAATCTTGTTTGATTTACCGTTTCCTACATTTTTTCCAGATTATATTAAATTATCACTTTTTATATAAATTATCAATATCAGAGTAATAAATGATTCATTATTTTTCATACAAAATTATATTAAAAAATTAAAATATTATTATTTTTAGATTATCATAATAAAGCATGCATAAAAATAAAGATATTAATTAAATTATTAATTTTTTTTCACATTACACTAAGAGTAAAGTTAGAAAATATCATTAAATATTATTGATAAAGCGTAAAATATCTTTATCTAAGAAAGAGAACTTCCGATCGAGTGACTGATCCTGCAGGAATGAGTATCTGGTCGGATCAGACGTTAGCATTACGAAATTTAAGTTAGTAGCTTTCTAAAGAGAATCTCGGATGTTCAATACCTGGAACTACTGTTTGTTGGGCTATTTATAGGAGATGGAAAGAAAAAGTACTTAAGTACTTGAGGTGTGATAATTGGTAGTTGGAGTTGGTGAGCAGCGATATAACAAGTAGCAGGAGGAAGATATGGACGCTAGCTTGTATCAATAGACTGACAGAACGTGTTGTCTCATCAGTCCGATTGAACATTGCGCCCTCATGTCCCATCTTCCAGCTCACGCTTTGTCTTCCTTGTTAATGGACTTTAGGCCTTGTCAAGTATTGTTGGACCAACTTGATTGGGCCTTGAGAGATATTTTTTTCATAGTTATCACTTGTCCCCCCGAATGGTCCGATCGGGCGAATCCAGTTTTTTGGCAAAATTTTTTAAATTTTAAGAGGCGCTGATTTGAAGAATCGCGTCCGTTCAGTTTAGATAGCTGTTTTGCATTTAATGTTTGTTCGTATACCGAGGATGGCGCTTCATTATCCGTAACATAATAACGGATTGATGATACGCGGCAATCATCAGGTGAAGAGGCATTTGGAGTATTTTAGAAGTTTTTTGCTTATAAATAGGTAAGTTTGATGAGATTTTCCTTCACTTTTCATCATTCTTTAGCAAAATTCTGCTGAATTTTCTTCGCAAGCCTTTTCTCTTTTGATTTCCAAAGATTTTTGCAAGATTTTCCCAGCAAATAAGTAATTTTTCTTCGATTTTCCACCAGGTCATCATTCTTCTGCATTCATATTTCCTTTTTTTTAAAATTTCATCTCAAACATCCCAGTAATTTTAGCCTTGTTAAAAATACCCTACATTGAGAATGGCTTTCAGTAGCAACGAGTTAATAGATATGAGTTTCATTGATGAGTACAAGACTCGCAAGCCTCTCGCTCATCCTTCAAGGCTATCAGAGAGAGAGCTGGTCAAGATTCATGCTCGATTTGGCCTTCCAACGGAGGTATTTGTGATGGCTTGTCCACCCTCCATGGCTATTACGGAGGGGCTTTTTGGTCGCAATAGCAATGAATGATTTATCTAATCCCTTCTAAGTTTGGAAGCAGGAATGAGACTCCCTCTTGGTACTTTTGAAACAACAATTCTGAGAGCGTATGGGTTAGCCCCAAATCAATTAAATTCGAACTGTTGGAGATCAGTGGCTTGTTTTAGAATATTGTGCAAAATTGAATGGGCGGCACCGACGCTGGACCTTTTCACATATTTTTTCTACCTCTCAAGTCAAAAAGACTGATCAAATGCTATTTCACCAGCCGACCAAAGAAGAAACTTTTCACTCATCCTTCCTCTATAAAAGGGTACAAAGAAAAATACTTTCTGATAGGAATGGTCGGTGAGTACGAAGTTTCACTCAGCCAGTTGGAAGGAGCGACCCAAATGAGAGATCGGGCCGGTGGGTAGGAGATCTATAAGGAGGACAATGAAAAATTGATGGCGGCAGTGGCAAGGAATGGGGGGCCCTACGCCCATAATTATTTGTTGAGTACGATGTATGAGTCTTCCAGTTTCAATGCTGATAAGAATGTAGAACATTAGAGTTAAAATTAGAGCAGAGAAAAAGCATAAATTGGCATTCATGAGTTGCATATGCATTTATTAACAAATTAGGTGAGCAAGGCACTTATATCATTCGTTTTGTGTTGTTACACCTGAAGACACGATGGCAAGAGGAGATGCTGTCGCAAAATAGCTGGCCGAATGGGCCATGCAGAAGAGAGCTACCGAACGAGCTTCAAAGGAGGAGAGGGCATTAAAGAAGAGAAAAATCTTGTCCATCTCGAAAGTTCATGCTTCTAACAGTGTAGCAAGTGCTTTTACGCCTTCTGCTACTATCGCTACCGCAACTGCTTCGACTCTTGTTGCCACAGTTCGTCCCCTTCTGATCATTACGGGACCTGCAACGCCACCAGTTGAGGGACAATGTCCACTTAGATGATTGTGGCTGAGGGATGAGTCTGAGGACAAAGAGCCACATCCATCTCTATGCCCTTGTTCATCTACTCAGAGAAAAGCAGTGCCAATTGATGAGGCTACTCAAAAGAGGGATGAAGAGCCAGCGAAGAAAAAGGTTGTTAAACAGGTGGCTGTTGCTAATGCTCAGGTTGCTACGAGAGGCAAATAGCCTGTCCAGAGTGAGTCCACCAGTTGAGTTGCTGGAAGAATTGCTAAAAGGCGGACATCATCTCTGGATGAAATTTTGAAGGAACGCTTTGGGGATGACTAATCCATGACTAACAGGGGTGTTTTGACCTTCATCTGCCAAGGTCTTGCTCAAGAGGGCGACTACAAGGCAATAAGGGAGCTCAACTTGCTTTTTCGAGAGTTCAGCCTATTTCAGCAGCAGAGCTTAGAGGTAATGCTCGCGTCTTCCTTTTCCCCCTTGCTCTTCCTTTTTCTCTTTTTTTTTACCGTTGCTTCCTTTTTTCTCTAGTTGATAAAAAGGAGCTTGCGTCTACATGATATGGCAGCATTTACCCGCTCAAAATGGGATGATGCTATCTGTCAAAGGAAGGAGGCAGAGGAAGGACGCCATCAAAAAGGGAGTTAGAGGTGCTGAAGAGTGAAATAACTCGTAAGCCCAAGACTTTAAATCTTGATAGAGCGAGGTGGATCACTTAAAAAGAGATGTCGTGCATCTTGTAGTGGATAGTGCTCTGTATAAATGGTAGGAGAAGGAGGTGGCCAGGCTGAGGGGCAAATGTTCACATCTTTCGACTGAGTGTGCTAAAGCCAACATTGACAGAGACAATGCCAATGCCGAAAGAGATAAGACTTTATCAGAGCGTGACCTTCTATGAGCCGAGAGGTATTCCCTGGAGATTGCACTGGTGAAGAATGAAGTGGCTTGGAGAAAAAGGCTTGCAAAAGATCTCGACTCCCAGAGAAAGGAACTTCTCGATCAGTTGGGTGAGGCTCAAGGAAGGTTGCTGACTCGATTGATCTATGCAGCCATGCAACGTCTTCCTGAAACTGATCTTGACTGGATTGAGGATCCAGGAAGTCTTCCCAATCCTCCTTCCAGTGATGACGAATGAAAGACTTCTCAAAATGGGGCAAGTGAGAAGACCACAGTTGAAGACCCTTCAGCATCTCAGCCATTTGCCAGTTTGCCGACTGAGAGCTTACTGCTTAGCAGACTGCAGGACCTGATCTAAACGGGATCCCTGCCATCGTAGAAATTGTAGATATAGAGACTTAGGCATTTCATTTCTTTGTAATATTTTTCTTCTTTTTTTATAAAGTTGTCAACGAAAACTGTAACTTGTACAAATTTTTATATATGAATACAATTCGATTTGCTTTCCAGTGGTGACTTCTCATTTTTCAATGTGACTTTTTATTTTAAGAATGATTAATTATAAAATCAATAAGAGTACTTCCTGAATTTAGAGGCGCTTTAGAAGCTTCACAGTTAATCTCTTAAAGTATAAGTAGTCGATCTGGCGTGACTTAAATTTTAAGCGAATCGACTTTTCAGTCCCGCATTCTCTTGGAGTATTATCCGATTGGACATTAAGATTGGTTATCCGAAGGAGAGTCAAGGATAGCGAATGACCTTTCGGTCTTGCATTTACTTGAAGATTTAGCGATTGTGTACATCTAGTACGCAGTAGAGATAATTAACTCAATTATTGACCTCTGCATTTTGGGTTTGGATTGACGTCGAACCTAGCAAACAAACTTAAAATGGAGAAGAGCTTTCGTATTTTGGGCTCGAGATGAGCATCATGCCTATCGAGGGAGCTATACCAATCGAAAATATACTTGAAGTTAGATGAAATTTCAGCTTTCGTATCGAGGGAGGTATACCAGTCGAAAATATATCAAATAAGCTTTACTATTTTGATACATCGATTGGGATGAAAACGTCAATCAAAATTAAGTTATCAATCTAAGATCAGAATGTAACGTCAATCAGAGTCACTAAAACCATTAATCAAAATTTTCATCGGTCAGGATTAATAGTGTCGACCAAAATTTTTGTCGATTGAAATAAAATAGATAACCTGCAAGTAAATATCGAATTTAACAAACAAGTAGCTGTAAACATACCTATTTTCGAAGATGGAGAAAATTTTCTTTATTGAATTTAAATTTTAGTAAAAGATTATAAATAGTACTTATTGAGTACTTCGACATTCAAGCTTTTCGGAACATCCGACCCTTCGAGAGTCTGAGCCTATATGTGCTAGAGCTTAGAACCTTAGAGATTTCATAGGGACCTTTCTAATTCGGCATTAGCTTCCCGACTCTAGAATTTTTCGTGCTTATATCTGTCTTTTTGAGCACCAGATCACCCACGTTGAAGGCTCTTGCCCTTACTTCGTGTTATGATATCTAGCAACCCTTTGTTTGTAGGTAGCGATTTTGGCATAAGCTTCTTCTCTCATTTCTTCTACCAGGTCCAGATCTTGGCATCTATCCTGGATATTCACCCGGTCAGAATAGAATACGAATCGATAAGATGAGAGGCCGATCTATACAGGCATCATTGCCTTAGAGCTGTAAATAAAAGAGAATGGCGTTTGATGAGTGCCAGCTCTTGAAGAGGTCCTGTAAGACCATAAGATACTCTGCAGCTCTTCAATCCAGTTGTCTTTTGCCTTACCCAGTTGGTTCTTTAGGCCTTCTAGAAGTGTTCAATTAGAGACCTCGGTCATCCCATTACTCTGTGGATGGGTGACTGAGGTGAACTTAAGGCTGATATTGAGGTTTCAGTAAAAGTTTCTAAAGATTGAGTTATCGAACTACTTGCCATTATCTGTAATAAAGATATTGGGTAAGCCATACCGGTAAATAATGTCCTTCCATGCAAAGTTTCTGATCCTCTCTGCTGTGATTGTTGCTAGAGGCTCTGCCTTCATCCATTTGGAGAAGTGATCGACGGCTACAAGGAGGAAGTTCATTTATCTTTTACCTTGGGGAAAAGGTCCTAAGATGTCCAGGTCCCATTGATCGAACGGCTAAGAAATTTTGATCGGCTGCTGGTCTGCTGCCGGTTGTCTGATTACTTTTCCATGTATCTGGCATTGTTGGTATCTTTTTACTTTTTCCCGGGCATCTTTGAAGATACTTGACCAAAAGTATCCGGTTTGGAGTACTTTTCTCGTCTTGGTCCTACTATATTCGTGTGCCCCACAAATACCTTTATGGATTTCTCTTAGGATGCAATCTCCGTCCTTCTCCATCATGCATTTGAGCCAGGAGTGACTGAAAGCTTTTTTATATAGATCACCATTAATAATAGAGTAATTCAGGGATTTACGACATACCTTTCAGGCTTCCACCTTGTCTTCGGGTAGCTGCCCTGTTTGTAGGTACCGCTTGATGGAGCTCATCCATGTATCTTGAGCTGGCTCAATCTCCATCATCTCTGGTTCGTGTAAGGCGGAGGTTAGTTGCTCGGCAAAGGTGATATTTTCCTCTATCATCCCTTGCTCAGAAGCAGACATCTTAGCAAGCCGATCGGCAGCTATAGTTTGATCTCTCAGCACCTTTTGCAGGATACATTCTGATCAAGACTCTTCTAGCATCTTGAATGCGGCTTTAACCTTTGTCAGGTACTGAATCATGTTGGTTTCTCTGGCCTTGAAGGTGTCTAAGACTTGACTCGTTATGAGTTAGGAGTCGCTCTTGATGATGATCGACTCCGATCAGATGGCATGGAGCAATCTCAGTCATTGTAGAATTGCCTCATACACTACCATATTATTTGAAATTTTGAAGTTGAGTTTTATTGCATACCTTATGATAATACCCAATGGGCCTATTATTACAATGCCTATGCCTCCTTGGATGTTGTTTGCAGCTCCAACCATGATCATTTCCTATTTTACATGTTGGGGCATATCAGTCATTCCTTCACCAGCAAATTCGACAACAAAATCTGCTAAAACCTAAGCCTTTATTGCTTTTATGGGTTCGTACCTCACGTCCCACAACTGGAGCTTGATTGCCCATCCCACCATTTTTCCTTCTAGGTTCAAGGTCTGGAGAATTTTTTTGATAGGCTAACTCGATCGGACCACTATTGTGTGCGCTTTGAAATACTGCCTTAGCTTTCTTGTGCACATTATGAGGGCAATGATGAGTTGCTCAACCGGACCTTTCCTTAACTCTGGGCTTCTGAGGACTTGGCTCACATAATAAATGGGCAGCTGCTGGATTTCTTCTTTTCTTACTAGGATACCTGTAACAGCTTCACCAGAAGTTGATAAGTATAGTAACAAATTTTCACTTGGAAGCGATCGGCTGAGTAGTGGTGGGTTAGTAAGGAACTTCTTTAATTCATCGAAAGCTTGTTGGCAGTCTGCTCCCCAGTTGAAAGTTTTGTTCTTCCTTAACTTCTTGAAGAAGGGGGTGCACCATTTGGCCGAATAGGAGATGAACCTTTCGAGGGTTGTTATTTTGCCATTTAGCTTCTAAACATCTTTCACACTGTTCAGAGGTTGCATCTCTAAGATGGCCTTTATTTTGTCAGGATTGGCTTCAATGCCTCTTTGGGAAATTATAAAGCCGAGGAATTTTTCTGAGGGCACCCCGAAAATGCATTTCTTTGGATTAAGCTTCATTCAGAACTTATTCAGCGTGTTGAAAACCTTTGCTAGATCGGCAAGATATTCTTCAGGACTTTTGCTTTTAACGATCATATCATTCACGTGGACTTTCACTGTAATGGCCTCAACACCGGGTTAGCCGTGAATAGTACTTTTCGGCAGTGAATAGGGTTTTCCGGGCCCGAAAGGACACCCGAAATCCGAAAATATTTTATTTGACCATTGGGAAGTATTGGTCACGGTGACCTCGGGGTTGAAATTTGAAGTGAAATTAAGGTTATTTGGGCCTCGAAAAGTTAAAAATACGAAAAAGGTACCGGGTCGGTTTTGGTTTGACCGAACTTTGACCTAATTTTAAAAATAGTAAATGGACTTCAAAAATTGTTAAATTTTACAGTTATTCATGAAATTTCATGAAGAATATTTTGGTAAAAATAAATAAGTGTTTCGGTGATTTTGACAGTTTTTGAATCGAACCGACCGGTTTGAATCGGACCGGTAACAGACTCTGATTGAGCCGAAAATTTATGTACAAGCTATTTTTGAGGAAATAACACTAGTGACATAATTTTTGAAGTGATTTGATGTATAGAAGAGTGAGAATTGGCTTGGGCCTTATATATATATATATATATATATATATATATATATATATATATATATATATAGGATTTGGGTCAAAAGTGTAATAAGGGAAAGAATGAAAGAAGAAAGAAAAAAAAAGAGAAAGGAGATCGGGAACGGGAGGAGCGGAAGGAGGAAAGGGCAGGTGGAGGCGCTGCCACCGGCCAGCAGGCTTGCGCCGGTGACCGGCGCGGCTGCCACCCCTTCCCCGACCTTTCCTCTCCTTCCGGTGACCGTTGGATCGGCGTGAAAGAGGCGGATCTCTCTCCGTCAGCCGGGATGCTTTTCTTCAATTTCCGGCGACATACGACGGCTGACGGCGACACGGTGACCACCGGGCGACTCCTCTCGGCGAGACGCATCGACCGGTGGCAACCGATCGTCCCCAATCGCCGGCGTTGAGCAGATCGGGAACGGTGGTTCCCGACGGTTCCTGTGGTTTTTCCGGCCAAACGAAGCCACATTGGAGAGCGTGAAGGCCACCAATGGACTTCTGGTGATGCCGGCTACAAGTGAGGAGTGTCGGTGCAGTCTCCGGTGAGGCTCCGGCCACGCGCCGGCGAGGCTCCGGCGAGACTCCGGTGACCAGAAAAATGAACTTTTCGACACCGACGGGTATGTGACTATAAAATCCTTCAATTTTCCCTAATCTTACTGAATTTTACCTTTAATTGTAATTAGAGAAAAGTATTGAAGTTAATATGAATTATTTGAATTAATGTGTAATTGTTTAATTAGATGTTAAATTAAGCTTAATTTTATATGTAATCTAAGTTAAGAAAATTATTGGTATTATTTGAATATTTGTGAAATATGTATTGTATGTTAATAATTAATAAAATTAAGGAATTTTATTGAGATTTGATAAAATGTCCAGGATACAGAGATATGTTAATTGGATTGTTATAATATAAGGATGTTAATGAGCAAGATGTTATAAGTCAAGGTTGTCTAAGATGTTCTATATATACCTGTCAGTGATTTCTTTACAGATGTGGGGATTTGATTGTACATTTCATAGTACTGGGATGGGTTCTGATGTCTGCATTATATGGGAATACGTGACAGTATTCCGTTTGCATACATGAAATCATACATTCATTGCATAGCATTTCACATTGTCTGATAGCATCTGAATTGCATTATATCATATGTTTAGGCCCCACTTGATAGGAAAAACTGACAGGGGATATGATGAGCATAGGGACGACCTAAGAATGAGATGAGAAATAGTATATTTAAGATTGTTTTCTGCATTTGATGCGGCCATTATGGGTTATTGGTCGTGATGCACAGAGTGGTCAATGTATGGCTCGCCTTTGTGAAAAGATAGAAAAAGATTTTCCACCTTCTCTTAGATCAATGTTAGAGAATTTATGTAATAACCCTCTGATATGTTCTGAGATGATCAAAATAATATGGTCAATGTTTGAAATTGTTCTGTGGAAATCAAAAGAAAAGTGATTATCTGCTCAATCTAATGAATGTGATATCTGGTTAAAAGTGGAATTCTTGCAATTTATCCGGATATGGAAGAAAAGTTAATGAAGTGATCGAAACCTACTGAAATAGTAATGCTTTGTATTCTAAAAGTCACTAGATGTACCAGGGTTAAAAGTTTAGTTCTGAGAATCAGATTGAAAATGCGATGTGACGGATAATATGAGTAAATGTTTAAATGTGTTAATGCATGAAAGAGGATCATTAGATTTCTTAAGGAATTGTTTCAACTTATAAGGATAATTGAAAATGGAACAATGTGATTAGAGAATCTGCTATTGGACTGTTTAAATGTCAAAGAGAAAAGAGGAAAAACGAGAGATTGGCAATAATCTCAATACTGATATAGTGATTCACCCTTGGGCTAATGATTAGTCCGAGTGAATAGCTCAGAGTTTGAAAGATCAGATATGGTAAAATGTATCGGATTGTGATAATGACTATAAAGAGAATGTGTTTATAATAGAATCTGACTCTTGCTAAGGCATTGTCAGAAAGAAATATTGAATCCTTTATAGTGGATTAAATGGAAATGTAAAGAAGTCAGCAAATCTTGATTTGATTCAAGATATGAAAACACTTGGCACAAGGATGTTGGGACCAAAGAAAAGAGCTACTGATAAAGGTTATTGATATTGAGCTTAGTCAGTTTAAAAGTAAACGGATTCCAATGACAAAGATGTTTCGGAATCATTAAATGTGAAAGAAATGATAAGATCACTGTTTTGTATCTACTTTTAAATGTAAGTAAATTTCGAGGACGAAATTTCTATTAGTAGGGGAGAATTGTAATGGCCTCAACACCGGGTTAGCCGTGAATAGTACTTTCCGGCAGTGAATAGGGTTTTCCGGGCCCGAAAGGACACCCGAAATCCGAAAATATTTTATTTGACCATTGGGAAGTATTGGTCACGGTGACCTCGGGGTTGAAATTTGAAGTGAAATTAAGGTTATTTGGGCCTCGAAAAGTTAAAAATACGAAAAAGGTACCGGGTCGGTTTTGGTTTGACCGAACTTTGACCTAATTTTAAAAATAGTAAATGGACTTCAAAAATTGTTAAATTTTACAGTTATTCATGAAATTTCATGAAGAATATTTTGGTAAAAATAAATAAGTGTTTCGGTGATTTTGACAGTTTTTGAATCGGACCGACCGATTTGAATCGGACCGGTAACAGACTCTGGTTGAGCCGAAAATTTATGTACAAGCTATTTTTGAGGAAATAACACTAGTGGCATAATTTTTGAAGTGATTTGATGTATAGAAGAGTGAGAATTGGCTTGGGCCTTATATATATATATATATATATATATATATATATATATATATATAGGATTTGGGTCAAAAGTGTAATAAGGGAAAGAATGAAAGAAGAAAGAAAAAAAAAAAGAGAAAGGAGATCGGGAACGGTAGGAGCGGAAGGAGGAAAGGGCAGGTGGAGGCGCTGCCGCCGGCCAGCAGGCTTGCGTCGGTGACCGGCGCGGCTGCCACCCCTTCCCCGACCTTTCCTCTCCTTCCGGTGACCGTTGGATCGGCGTGAAAGAGGCGGATCTCTCTCCGTCGGCCGGGACGCTTTTCTTCAATTTCGGCGACATACGGCGGCTGACGACGACACGGTGACCACCGGGCGACTCCTCTCGGCGAGACGCATCGACCGGTGGCAACCGATCGTCCCCAATCGCCGGCGTTGAGCAGATCGGGAACGGTGGTTCCCGACGATTCCTGTGGTTTTTCCGGCCAAACGAAGCCACATTGGAGCGCGTGAAGGCCACCAATGGACTTCTGGTGATGCCGGCTACAAGTGAGGAGTGTCGGTGCAGTCTCTGGTGAGGCTCTGGCCACGCGCCGGCGAGGCTCCGGCGAGACTCCGGTGACCAGAAAAATGAACTTTTCGACACCGACGGGTATGTGACTATAAAATCCTTCAATTTTCCCTAATCTTACTGAATTTTACCTTTAATTGTAATTAGAGAAAAGTATTGAAGTTAATATGAATTATTTGAATTAATGTGTAATTGTTTAATTAGATGTTAAATTAAGCTTAATTTTATATGTAATCGAAGTTAAGAAAATTATTGGTATTATTTGAATATTTGTGAAATATGTATTGTATGTTAATAATTAATAAAATTAAGGAATTTTATTAATTATGCCTTAAATTGATAATAAGTATAAAATTGGAAATATCCATAATTTTTAGAAAAAATATGGAAATTTATTAGAGAATTATAAGTCCAAAATTGGAATGTATGTTATAAGAAAATAATGAATTATTGTTAAATAATTCATAAGACATACATGATTAATTAATGTAATAAGTGAAAAAGGCTAATAAAAGTAAAATAAATAATATGTTAAATTCATGAGATTTAAATGAATAATAATAAGAATAATTTTGAAATAATTATTGAATTATTGACAAATAATTCAATAAATAAGCCCAAAATAGTAGAGTAAGATAAATTAATTTATGTTCCTTACAATAAAATGAAGGAAGATGACAGGTCAAATGATGAACTAAGAAAGTAAAAAAAAGTATAGTACATGTAATGATAAAATGTTACTAAAATGTTCTTAAATTCAAATAAATGAGTGAATTATTACTAAATAATTCACAACCCGTATAAATATTACAAATTCCGAATAAAAGTTAAAAAGTTATAAATTAAAGGTTTGACTAATTTATCACATAAATTAGTCATAAAAAGGTTAATTACTGAATTATTGCAAATAAGTTACAATAGTCAACACAATAAGAAATTCTGCACTGTAATGCTATAATTTATAAAACGTATGAAAAGATTGAAAAGTTAAAGTACAAATGCGACTAATTTATCAAAATAAATTAGTCAATATAAAAGTATTAAAAGATTAGATTATTGTAAAATGGATCAGTATTAATGGCGTATCCGAATGACTCAGATTTCGGATAAAAGTAAAATGAATGCAATTACATAAAAAGAATGAAAGAAATGTGAATTATAAATGTTTATAATTCATAAGTGTATAAAAGGGCTAAAAAGTGACTTAAAAAGCATAATATGAAAAGAAAGTGAAGCAATAAAAGAGAAAATCTTTAAGTGATCAAAAGCACTGAAAAGAGTGTAACTGACCCAAAAATGTAAGAATTTATAAGAAAGAAAATAAAACGTTCTGAAAGGTTAAAAAGTACTAAAAAGATGTGAATGTTTGTAATGTGTCGCAAAAGTGCACACATTACTTGAAAAGAATTTAAATGATGTTGTACAGAAATTAAAAGTGTAAAAAGAAAACGTTTAATAGCTTAATGTAATGTTTTATGCCCTTAGCAAATGTCTGGCAGTAAAACTTAGTTCAGGATATAATTGGCTAGCCATAGGGATTACTGTACCGCGGTGCAAGTCATGGCGACTTGCTTTACTATGGACGGATCGTTGATCTCCATAATATATATATATCATACGTACTGTCATATGTTCATATGTTGTGAGAGATGACTTTTAGAGGTTATTTCTCATTTTATTGTGGCCCTGTGGGGTCCACGTCCCGCATATCCGGTCTGAAGGTTTTCTGCTGGGTCTGTACTGTACTAGGGGCGTACTGGAAATGAACAAATCAATATTGTTTAAATGAAAGGAATATGAAAAGTCATAAACGCAAAAGACTTTTTTAAAAAGGAAGGAACTTTTTTAAAAAGAAAAAGAAAATGTTTTATAAGAATTAAACCATAAATGATCATTAATTGCATAATTATAAAGAAAGTGATTTAATATGCATCCTTACATGAAAACAAAGTTAAAAGAATGAAAAGGAAGTTATAAGTGAAGATTAAAACTGAAAAAGGACCTAAGTGAAAAGAATTAGAAGTTTAGGGGTAAAATTATAATTTTACCAAAAATAAGATAAAAAGAGCAATTTGAATAAGAAAACGTATAATAAGGGTAAAATAGTAATTTGGCAACTTAAAGATGCCAAAAATGACCTTTTTAAACAAAAGGACCAAAAGCGTAATTTTACGCTAAAAGGTCAAAACAAGGTAAAATGAATAGTTTACAAGTATTTTGAACATGAGTAAGTGTAAAAAGAATAATATGAAGATTTATATGTAAAATATACATTTTAAAAGTAGTTGAATATGATTAATGTAAAAAGAATGAAATAAAGATCCATAAGTAAAAGTTAAAGTAATTAAGAAACTGTGAAAGTACAAGTTAAGCCAAGTAAGAATCATTAGAATTAAAAGTAAAGCTAGAGTTAAAGTAAAGAAGATCGTATAAGTAAAAGATAATATGAAGTTAATGAACTTAAAGAACTAATGTTAAGTCAAGTTACATGAAATAAGAAAAGGTATTGTCTTAAAAGACGAAATTATGCTTAATTGGGAAATTCTTGGATTTATAGTCACCACTGAGCATATCTAGTGCTCAGCACGTAGTGTTTACTGCGTGCAGGTTACAAGGTGTTCAGGGAGCACAGAGCAGTGAAGCTTATTACACGAAGAATCAGGGCAAGAAGATGAAGTTATTGTATCTTTGTTTTTGTAAGCGTGGCATGTATATACTTAGTTAGTGATAATATAGAAATGATATGTAATTGAGATAAGTTTTTAATATGTTAAAGACTGTTCATATGAGAATTATCAGATGTGAATTGTAAATGATGAGTATGGATTGAATGGATTGTTCTATTGTTATATGATTATTGTTTATATGAATTGTGATGCCTCTGAGAGGCTGTACTTGTTTGGATTTTTCAGGAGGCTAGAAAGTACTAGCCGTTATGCTGCTGGAATTTCGAAAAAAATAATAATGATATGAAATTGGATTCAGTATTAGGTTGTGATTAATAAGTTAAGCAAAAAAAAAAATAAATAAAAAAAATAAAAATTTCACTGTTACGGTTAAGTCAACATCGGAAAAGACTGTTCATAGAAGGGTGTGACATTCACATTCTTCCCGATTTGATATTTGAAGTTTATGTTCATCAATCGCTGATATATGGCACCTACATTCTTTAGTCCGAACAGCATGGTCTTGTAGCAGGCCATCATCTATGATGAAGCTAGTTTTTTTATCCAACAACACCTCATAATTTGATAGTATCTAGCACATGCATCGAGGAGAAAATAGATGGCATGGCCAACAGTGGCGTCCATCAGTTGGTGTATGCTAGGGAGGGGGTAGCTGTTCTTCGAACATGCTTTATCAAGATCTGTGAAATCTACACACATTCGCAGCTTTTTCGACTTTTTTTCACTAGCACGATATTGGCAATCCATTCCGGATAGTCAACCTCTCATATCGTATCCGCTTTTTATAGTCTTTCCACCTCTTCAGAAATGAATTTATTCCAATCGGGAGCATGTTTTCGCAACTTCTGCCTGATTGACTTGTAAGCTGGATCCATATTAAGTTTGTGAGTGATCACATTGGGTTCGATTTCGGAGATGTCTTATGGCTTCCAGGCAAAGGATGCCTGGTTGATCATCAAGACTTGCATGACAATCTCCTCGACCTCTGCACTCATGCTGGTGCCTATTTGAACACTCTTGCCTTTTGACAGTGTCCTTGCTTTGACCTCTTTTGCAGGATCCATTCTCTGCCCCTCCACCTGTTCAAAAATCTCTCTAACCCTGGCTCCACCATCATGGCCTCTTTTTGATGTTTGATCATGATAATGTAGGCCTCTCTGAATGCCTTCTGGTCACCTCTTAGAATGGCAACACCTCCCCTAGTTGAGATCTTCATCACCATGTATCGAATGCTGGTGATAGCTTCAGTTTGAAAGAGTTAAGGCTTGCCAAAACTGGCATTATAGGCAAAAACCATGTCAATAACCATAAAAGTTACCTTGAAGGCATGGGCTAGGGCCTCTTGGCCAAGCTCGACGAATAGCTCAATAGATCCTACAACCGAAATGATAGTGTTGCCGAGTCCGATCAGTGGTGTGACATTCGACTTGAACTCCTCGATCGGTAGCCCCATGTATCTATAAGCTTGGAGAGTGAGCACATTCACAACACTTTCATTGTCCACCAATATCCTTTTTACATCAAAATTATTAATTCGCACCCTTATGACGAGAGCATCTTCATGAGGAAACATTATGTCTCGTGCATCCTCACTGAATATGGTGACTGAGGCTGGCTGTTAAACTATCTGGGAGATATAAATACCTTTCTTCTTTCTTTTTCTGGAGATATCCTCTCTATAGGATGACCCACTGGTGATTATTTTTATAACCCAGGCATAAGGTCTGCAAGGATTTACATTCTTCGACTTTCTCTGCTCGTTGTCATCGTCATCGTCATCGGAGTCATCCTTCTTAAGGTCTGACTATCTGGAAGGACTTGTCCTTCTGGTCAGACCTATAAATTTTTTAAGGTATTCTTTTTACAGAAGTTGCTTAATTTCTTCTTTCAGATGGTGACACTCGTCGGTTGTGTGATCGACATCTCTATGAAACTTGCAATATTTATTATGGTTTCGGGTGTTTTTGCTCCGCTCATCCAGCTTCTTGGCCAATTCACCTTTTGGTGCTTTTTCTTGATCCATATCAATACCTGTGCTGGGTGGGTATTAAGCGGGATGAAGGTTCGAGTTTGCTGGCCACTATCCCGATCTGACCAAAATCACTCGACCTTATTTCTTTTTACTAGGTTTTCAGAAGTAGAGGCTCTTTCTGGGCTTCATGCTATCCGCTCAGATGCAGGAGTTCAGTTAAATGAGCATCCATCTGGGTGTTGGATCCTGTCTATAACATTGCTCCTTCTCTCTCGGCTGGACCTCAAGACGTCATCCAGCTAAATGTGTTGTCTAGCTCTTTTCATCATATTGAAAAAGTTGACAGGTGGCTTGGTTGTGATCGACTAAAATAGTGGTCGATCCATAGTGCCTCTAGCCAAGGCCATGTTTACCATTTTCATGCTTACGTTCCTCATCTCCGACATCATGGCTTGGAACCTGTCGATGTAGTCTCTAAGATTTTTATCGGTTCGTTGGTAAAGATTGTACAGATCACTAACTGACTTCGACGCTCGTGTTTACACAATGAATCGTGTTTGACAAATAGTTCTTTTAGTTGTTGGAATGAGGCGATCGATTCCTAAGGTAGATCATGGAACCAGTTGAGGGCATCTCCTACCAAGGTGGTGAAAAAAATTCTGCAGGCAATTCTTTACCACATCTCTCCACCTGGAAGGATCAGTTTTACCGTATACCTATCCATTACCACATCTCTTCACTTGGAAGGTAGCTCAGACTCCGTGATCTCCTTGCAAAATGGAGAGGCTGTGTTTCCATAGGTGTTTCCCTTAAACATGCCTTTTATGGGTCCCTTCAAGCAAACTACTTGAGTTTCTACTTGAACCATTTGTCCTCCCTACTCATGGCTGTTAAAGTGAACTCGTCTCTTTGTCCCTCCGTACGACTGTGATTCGGCGTGCACATGAAGAATAGATCATCCCCAATGGATGAGGTGGAGGATCTATTGGGGATATACGGAGAGTCTCTGCCTGAGGACATTGTTCCCTTCCCTTTGTTGTACTTGCCTGGTGTTCTGACCCTCATTCTTCTACTATCGTTAGCTCGTGGCTTATTTATGGAGATTTTCTTATTTCTTCTTCTTCCAAGTTTTCGGCCATGAAGTTCATTCCATGGCCTCTTTCAGCACTCCTAGGCATTTTGTCCCTTTTCAACATTTGGGCGATGCTCTTAGTGAAGTCACTGAAAATGGCGCATATGTTCCTGATAGTAACAGGGGTATCTTCCGGCTGCCACATAACTACATCGTTGAAATCTAAAAGGAGGTTACCCCTGGTATGTGATATGAGAGATCTCTCTCTTCTCTCTAAGGGCCTAGATTTGCCCTAGCTGTTGCGATCATATTCTTTAGAGGCTGTGTGCTCATTAGATCTTGAACCTGCCATGTCTCTCAATGAAGACATCAAATGATAAAGCGTAAAAAGTCTTTATCTAAGAAAGAGAACTGAAAACTGGTTTTCCTGGTCGGATGACTGATCCTGCAAGAAGGAGTACCCGATTGGATCAGGCGTTAGCATTTCTAAGCTTAAGTCAGTAGCTTTCTAGAGAGATAATATTTTAGAGAAAGTGTCTCAGATTTTCAATACCTAGAGCCACTGTTTGTTGGGCTATTTATAAGAGATGGAAAGGGGGAGTACTTGAATACTTGAGGTGTGATAATTGGCAGTTGGAGTTGGTGAGCGGCGACATGTCAGGGAGCAGGTGGGAGATATGGGTGCTAGCTTGTGTCAGTGGACTAACAGGACGTGTTGTCCCATCAGTCCGATCGAACACTGCGTCCTCCTGTCCTGTCTTCCAGCTCACGCTTGCACACATATCCCTGATAGTAACAGGGGTATCTTCTGGCTGCCACATAACTACGTCGTTAAAATCTGGAAAGAGGTTACCCCTGGTAGGTGATATGGGAGATCTCTCTCTTCTCCCTGAGGGCCTATATCTACCCTGGCTACTGCGATCATATTCTCCAGAGGTTGTGTGCTCATTGGATCTTAAACCTGTCATGTCTCTCAATGAAAGCATAAAATGATAAAACATAAAATATCTTTATCTAAAAAAGAGAACTGACAACTGGTTTGCCCGATCGGATGACTGATCCTGCAAGAAGGAGTACCCGATCGGATCAGGCGTTAGCATTTTAATGTTTAAGTCAGTAGCTTTCTAGAGAGATAATATTTTAGAGAGAGAGAGTCTCAGATTTTCAATACCTATAGTCATTGTTTGTTGGGCTATTTATAGGAGATGAAAAGGGGGAGTACTTGAATACTTAAGGTGTGATAATTGGCAATTGGAGTTGGTGAGCGGCGGTGTGTTAAGAAGCAGGTGGGAGATACGAGCGCTAGCTTGTGTCAGTGGACTGACAGGACGTGTTGTCCCATTAGTCCAATCGGACATTGTGTCCTCTTGTCCTGTCTTCCAGCTCACGCATTGTCTTTCTTGTTAATGAATTTTGGATTCTGCTAAGTGTTGTTGGACCGACTTAATTGGAGCTTAAGAGATATTTTTTTCATAATTATCAATTATTTTAAAATTATGAAAATGACAAATTAATATAATAAATTTCTTATAAAAGGTAAAAATTTAATGATGTGAAAAATACATGTTAATATAACTGTATAATTAATTAAAAATAATTAAAAATTATTATATTTTTAGATGCATAAAAGTCGAATAAAATAAAAATGATTGAATAATTAATAATACAATAATCATATTTTTATAAAAAATAAAAATTTTATGATTTATTGATTACATATTTTAATTAGAACTAATTTGAAGGAAAAATTTATATATAATTCCGACTAAGAATTTGATAAATTTCAATTTCAATGTAATTATAAAAAAAAAGAAATAGTGATTTTTTCTGTCTCTCTCTTTTATTCGATGAACCCTTAAACCGTGGGTTCCTTCTTTTTATTTTTTTCTGCTTGTCACCTTCACATGTAAATCACGTGCTGTTTGTTAGCTGATAACAAAAATATCACATAAGCTCCCCCTTTTTTTTTTTCTGACTGAAAGTAACTCCGGCATAAAAGTTATATAATTTAACTTTTCAATATTACAGTTTAACACAGAGATAGTAAAATTATTTCAAATTTAAATTCGTTTAAAAAAATAATTAAAATTTAATTCAATTAAAATAAATATTCAGTAAATTAATCAAAAATTGATTCATTTTATTTTTCAATTCAATCTAATCAAATTTAATACTAATTAGATCAATCCAAAATTGATATATTTTATTTTTAATCAATTAAATACGTATCTAATGAATTTTTTTCAAAATCCATATTTTTCCTCCTTATCATCTCTTTCCAAAATCCTAACTTCTCTTTCCCTTCTTTGCTTTTTTTCTCCTCATCTTACCATCAATTGATTTCCGTCAAGAAATTTAAATGAGTTGTAACTAAAATTGAATCCTAATAGAGCTATTTAAATAAAAATTTCCAAAGAAAAAGAAAAAATCTTACAATAATATAGACCTATTTAAATAAAAATTGAAATGGATCATCTTGGTAGAGATCTATGAATAGGTAGAGAAAAAAATGCAGTAATAAATTCCATAGCTACAAGCAAAATTGAAAAACACTTCCAACGATTTAGAAATAAATTTATGGACCAATCTAATAGAAAAATATCGTGTATAATAAAAAAAAGTTAGAAAAAGTGACTGGTAGGTGATTATGAATTTTATGTGTCAACACTGTAGCAGTTTAATTCATGAAAAACTCATAATTTGATATATAAAAAAATTTTCTAGTAAAATTATGAGATGGGTTGAGATACCAATCCAATAAAGAATACCTATGTTGATTTTGTTTGGTCACAAAATAATAAATTGTTTCTTCACAACTTCGTTTACAGAAAATAAGAAAAATGATTTTTCTTAAAGAAAATTTGTTTTGCTTGAATTTTAAATATCATGTCAAACAACGAATTCAGTATTGGATTAAAAATAAAATGTTAATATAAGAAATATATCTAGGACAAGGCTAACGGTAGCAGCTGGCAGCTGCCCGACCTTAATCTGCCATGTCTATTCTTTCTTATTGCCCTTTTTCCTAGTGCTCATTGTTTAGATGTAACCAGCGAAGAATTCTTGTTTAGGCAAAGAAGGACGATGAAGATAAACCCACGATTATGTCATTAATTATAGTTTTAGAAGTTGTAATAGCAAAAAGATTGATGTTGGCCATATCTCTACTCATTTTATTGTACCTTTAATTAAAAAAAATTCACACGGTTTATTATCTATTTATTTTTTATATAGACATTATATTCATCATTCCCATAAAAAAATTATTTATTATCAAATTTGTATTATTTATATTATATTTTCAATTAAATATTATTATTATTGGATTCATTAATTAATTAAAAAAAATTATAATAATTTATATTAAATTCATGGATCGATTCAAATTCATTAAATTCATTTGAATATTTACTCATTTATGACCTATATTTTTTATCTATTTATGATCTAACTCATTAGTGATCCGTCCATTAATGACTCAATCCAAATCCGTACAATCCGTCCATTTGCTACATATTCTGTTTAAGTTTTTAGGTGTCTAATTATATATATATATATATATATATATATATATATATATATATATAATTTATTTAATATTTAATGATTTAATTAATTTAAATTTATATCAGATAAATTTATAAAAAAATAAAATGCTTTATTTTAAGTATTTAAAATATTTAATTTCTAAAATTTAAATTCAAAACTTTTAATTAGGTGAACTATACCATTTAATTACTTACAGATATATTTCAAGTTGATGTCTATAACAATCAACAACTGTAAATTATAGTCACTTACTTGACTAACATCGCCGTGTTTAATGTAAGAACATTGAAAGAATTCATTAAATCAACTAAATTAAATATTTTTTTTAATATGTGTGATTAAATAGGCATTCTTTAGGACGGAATGAGTAAATAAATAATAAGTATGATCCTGTAATATTTTGTACATAAATATATTTAAAGTCATGCGCAATCTTCTAAATCAGATCCACACCTACGTATGCTAAGGATGCTATTTCCATTAAAATTAATACATGCACAGTTCTATTCCTATACACATTAAGGTTAATTTCGTTTTAATTATTTTTTTAGGTGAAAGTACCAAATCATGAAAGTGCTGCATCCTTTTTTCTTGGTCCGAGCTGGAAAAGACCAATTATATATATATATATATATAAGGAGAAAATATTGTGCTGATATTGAAACCCATTAATAATTTTTTTTTAAATAGAAAAATAAATTCCAGTCGTTGTTATATTTATTCAAAGTTATTAATGAATTGAGATTTTTTATTTTTTGACAAGCCATATAATGGATATATGGTTCTAGAGTGAAGAAATTGATAGGGTATAGGTAAAGCACAGATGGACTGAAGAAAGAGTCATGATAAGGTATTTCCAATTCCAATTGGTGTCACTTACTTTGTGTCCTTATTTTGCTGTTTCCCATTAGAAGTGCTTAAATAATTGACCTAAGTGCAAATTAAATGAGGTTCTTGTGGACTCCGGCATCCACCTACTCCAATTAGTCCTAATGCCAATCACAATTTTATTTTATTTTTCGTTAAATGAAAATTTCTTAGTCAGGGGGTCCACTCATTACGCCTATTTCTTTATTGCAATACATAGTGAGTGGTCTCATTTCACCCATCTTTCTCACCTACTTCTCACACCTTAAAGGCCTATATGCAAATTCTACAAAATAAATCATTCACTTTCTACAAAATAGTAATCTACATTCACGTGGATAGTGGACCATATTTACTGTATATATATATTCAACAGATTATTTAATTCTCAACAAAACAAAAATCATCAATCTAATACCAAGTAAACACAAAATGTCTAAATGAAAAGCGGATTCAGAAAGATAAATTATAAGAGAAGAAGAAGTCAATAAATATGAAGTGGGTTTTATTATTTATTTTTCCACTTGTGAACCAAATCGGAGATTGCTTTAGTGGATGACCCATTTTCACTAAGTACCATAGCCGCTGCCTCTTTTAGCTGCTTCATTCTATTGCGGACTTTTTTCCCTTCTTCACCTTCCATTAAACTCCTTACAATATTTGCAATTTCTTCTCTTCCAATTATGCCATTTTCACCCCCTCTTTTGGGCCTCAAGGCCACCTTTACATCTTCTGTTAACATAACAGCGTTCATTTTCTGCTCGGCAAAGAGTGGCCATGCAATTAGCGGCACACCGTTAACTACACTTTCAAGTGTTGAATTCCACCCACAGTGGGTTAAAAATCCACCTGTTGACTCATGACTTACGACTTGTGCCTGCGGTGCCCATGATTTTACTGTTATGCCCCTCCCTTTGGTTCTTTCCAAGAAGCCTTTTGGCAAGAACCCAAGAGGGTCATTTTGACTCTGTGCAGTGAAGAAACTGGCATTGGTTGTAGCATCATTAGGGCTTTTCACAACCCATAAAAATCTTTGCTCACTCATTTCTAACCCTAAAGCTAATTCATTTATCTGATCAGAGGATAGGGTCCCAGCACTTCCAAACGAGACATAAAGAACTGACCCTTGTGGCTGATCATCAAGCCATCTCAAACATTCTGATTTTTCATTCTCTTCTTTACCCATATTCACCAATGGACCAACCGGATAAACCCGTGGTTTACCCGATTCTTCCTGTTGCAGAGCTTTAATGGCTCCTCCTTCAAGCTCCACGAAACTATTCACCATGATTCCTTCAGCTTCTCTATACCTTTTTGCATGATGAAGAACCCATTTGTAAGCATCCCTCTTCCGGTTTTGGACCGGGTCCAGCAAATCCTTCCCATGAATCGGTATGCAACCTGGGATTCTTATCGGGTTTTCAAGCTCCCGAAACTCGCATGAAACCTTCTGATCAAGCTCCGGTAAATATAATAAGAACAAAGACAAAGCCATAGCTGTAGATGGGAAGAAAATGTAAGGTGAAATGTTTAATTCTTTAGCAACATCAAAAGTATCGGCGCCAAAAAGATCAGCCACCATAGCCGCAAATTTCTGAGACTTCAATCGGTCTTTTATACAAGGAAGAGACCGTACGATAGTAAGTGAAATTAAAGTTTCTATATCTGTATCGTCATCCATATCGGACAGGTCAACAGAAGGTAAGAATGTGGAGCTTATGGAGCTAGGAAGAGATTGAAGAACGGATTTTTGAGCTTGTGAAGGAGGACAATTTGTTGGGATAATGAAAGTGATGAAGAGATTGTGTTCATGAACGAGTCGTTTGGCTAACTCAATGAGAGGGATAAGGTGGCCCATACCCGGAGTGGGTACAATGGCTATTTGTGTTGACACTTCTGCGTTTTTCTCTGCAGCCATGGATGGAGAAAAGTAAGCTTTTTGTTTTCTGGATTTTGTTATAAGTTTTGTGGTAGAGATAAGGCGTAAAGAGAAGATGGGGTTACTTATATAGAGGTTGGCAATGCCAAGTTGGGCATGTATTATATTATGTGGAGCAATAATTGAATATTTATAATAAGTGATTAAATTCTGAAAATTAAAAGAAACGTCTATTTTGTATTTATGTGGATGCATTTTCTGTTTGGCGGAGGAAATTGTGGAATTAAATGAAGAATTGGTAACCAATTGTGGTTGGTGTGAGTGGTAAGGCACTCTCATCCCTTAAGTGAGGTTAGGGGTTCGATTCTCCTCACGTATGGAGCAACATATTAACCAGTATACTATCTCTTAATTAGGCCGATACGGTGCAAACGATGATTAGTCTAGATGTGGTACGGGTTTAAAGGTACATTCCACAGTTGGAATCCATCCAGAATATCCCTTATATTTTGTAAAAAAAAAAATTGGTAATTTTTTATTTTTATTTTTTAAATTATATTTTTGATTGTTCCAGAATGAAAGAGAAATCTGGAAATAGTACGATAATTTGCGGATAAAAGATTAAGTGGGTGATGTCAGTTCCAACGTAAGGCTTAGCTAGGTTATCAACTGCGTGTTGGGTTCACAGATTCAAGGACGTATAATTATCTATACTAAATTAATTTGCTTAGTTATATTTATATAGTGTGCCTTTTTTTCTAAATATTGGTATATATCATTTTATCAAAAAAAAAAGAAAAAATCATTTTATTTATTTTTAGACTCTTAACTGATCTGAACCTCTCCATCATAAGGGAATAAATGGAAAAAATTTCCATTATAGAAATCATTATATTGTCAAATTAAGATATCCATTAATTAATATTAATTAAATAGAGAGGTAATATTCAATTTCATTATTGGATTTTTACTTATTGCCTACGGTAAATGCTGATTTGAGCCCCTTCTAACAAGTCTAGTTAAACAAGGGCAATGTTTTACCACACTTTTTTCATATATTTAAAAATGCAGTTTAGCTTATTCTTTTTTTTTTAAAAAAAAAAGAAAAATTAAGTATATGCTTGGTACATAGTTGTTATATATATATATATATATATATATATATATATTTCATTCGTTATATTTGATATAATTGATTCATTGCAAGTACCGAATTAATTATCTTTTAGAAAAAGAAAAAATTCCTAATTGTGCCATTCATCATTCAAAAATTTTGCATCCAGTATTCAGATGATAAATTAAAGTTGACCCAAGCTATATACTACTCAAATTAATATATATGTATGTACATGTGTATATATTTATATAATTGATTAATTCCTTAAAAAGTACACATTTGTTTTCTTTTTTTCTTTTTTCTTTTTAATCCAGCTCGATGTTAATAAGTTACACTTTCAAAAGTCAACCCTTTTTCCTCCTTTCTTTATAACTATTACTTTTATTTTCTTAAGGAGGATTCTATTCAGAACCTTGTGTTCAGATTATACTTAGCGAAGGAAAATACTGATTTGGATTCGGTTGATGAACTTTTTTATAAAGTGAACTTTTAACACAAAATTATATTTGAATTACAAGAATTATTTGCATTATATGTTTCTCATTGCCACCTGTGAAAATTTTATTCAAAAATTTCTCTGTCTTCATGTATATGTAAAGTAAAAAGATAAGGGGAAAAATAAATGAATAAATGGTGAACTATATATGTCCATAAATTACATTTATACAAATTTAACTTTGTTTTTTAGTAATTAATCATAGGCCGAATATTGCATTATTCTATGTTGTCATTTACTCCCTGAGTTTGATAACAAGAGCCAGTTTTAAAGAAAAATTTAATTACACCTAGAATTATTGATGGCTTTGAAAAAGATAATATAAAAAAAAAGGTATTATAGTCCGTCGTAGTGATTTGTTTACGATTAAGATAATTTTAATCGTTATTTTAATATGTGTGCAAGAGTAAAAAATGAGTCTTATGGTAGAAAGTTTTTTTTTTTTTTTCCTACCTACTTTTGTTTTAAATTTATTGATTATAAGGCATATTGATGTTCCCCTTTGTTAAAATGTATAAATAAACATTAGATAGAGTAAGCAAACCTTGGCAAAGTTGCGTCTTTGGTTTTTATTTTTATTTTCATTTTTTTATCTTTCTTACAAGTAACTAAGGGTGTTTATATTTTTGCAACTAATGAAGTAAGCAAAGGATTATTAGGGGCAGATAAACAACCAGAAGAAAAATATAATAAAAAGAAATTGTGTACTTCGATAATCAATTAATTAGCTAATAGTCAATATCCCTAAATTAAATAATCTTTTTTAAAGGAAATAAATATATGATATGGGAATCTAAGACAAAGATTATACTCGTCAACATTGTTACATTAATAATCTTATGATATAAAAAAAAAAGTGCAGATATAAGTTTCACACGCACAATATATACATAATTCAGTCCACATGTTTTTTATCAATAAAACTCTAGTAAGCTGCAAAATATAAATAGCAAATGGATTGGATGATTTTGAAAGATTGATTTGTACAGATTAAGTAATAAATAAATTAAAATATTATGGGTCAATATTCGGTACCTACAGAGGCAAATTTTTTTTCTTCGTTCTTTTCGATCCGAAGGGTCATGAGTATGCGCAGCCGGCTGGCCACAAGGTCCAAATACTGATTACGGGATAACTTTGGAAGCTTGTATGTATAAACAAACAGCAGATAGGATAAATTTTGGTGATTTAAAAGGTGCATATGGAAATGGTCGAATAGTGACGGCGCCGTGATGAAAAGATGATGCAAATAATTTTGTTGATAAGCGGTCGTGTTTCCTGTGGGGCCCCACCTTCTATTATTAAGTTCCACTATAATCATTTTACATTTTAACTACTCTTCCTCCCTAAGAGGAGACTCCGAATTACTAATCATTTCCCAATTAATTACGCTTTTTTTTTTTCTTGCTAAATCAGATACGCTATCCTATCCAAATTGTCTACGGCAAAACTATACTGACTGATCCATGATAATTCAGCAAATCTCGTAAATGGGTGATTCGGTCGGTCTGGACCTTGGGCCTCTTGAGTTTAAAAGTGCCCATTCAGCATTTAAAGTTGCATAATTATAGAATGTGCCTAAAAATTGGGATCTTGTTGGGTCTTATTTGAGCCCATTCATTAAGTTGGCCTGACTGTTGGTTACAGTTTGGTATTTTGGACGAGTAGAGCTGAAAACCGGGACGGGAAAGATGATATACCGGAGGAGGAGTATGTTAACCGGCACAGCTACAATAGCCGGTGGATTCGCGGCTGCGGTGGTCTTTTCCAATTTTATTTTGGTTGAGAATGTACAGTTTTCTTTTTTCCTCGTTCGTTTTCTGAATCCTTGACTTTTCGATTCTTTTTTTCGGTGAACAGAAGAATGTGAGAATCCATCTTTATTAATTATTAGAACTGATTCCTTTTAAATTATTTTTCGTGACTTAGATAGATATGCATCGGGTTCTTGTTATGTTTAGATCTGATTTTAAGAGACATCTTCCTTCTTAATTATTTTCCTGCTGGATCATTGCTGCGTTTATGGAGCAATGAATGAGTTTTTTTTTTTTTAATTGAGCCTTGTTTAAGCTGCTTAGAGATCATAAAGTTTGGTTTTTTGATGTAGTGGAATTTCACTCAATTGAAGCCCAATTCTAAAGAGAGATGCTTTTCTTGGAAGTCATCATATCTCTATGAACATAGCATGGTGGTTGTTTTGGGGATTTAAGAACATTACTGGACAGCATTTGGAGGTTTTGCTCCTGTTTATCATTGGCTAAGAGATTTGATAATCATAGATATTTTCATATTTTGTGCTCATCTATTAGTTCTGCTCTGTAAAATTAAGTCTATAGATCACTTAATTCATGTTGTTTTTATTCTTTTCTAATTCTCTCATATTTTGGGATGTTATCGAGTATTTGGTAGATTCATTGATTTTCATATATATCTGTTTAAAAGTTACAGTCCAAAATATGGTTATCTATTGTTCATATCTTGTTGAAGAACTTGTTTTTGCTGGATTTTTCATGCTCTTTTGATTTTAAGTTTTTAACCGTGAGCAATGATACTCAATCTACCATCTTGTACGTTATGTGGGATTTGCAGAATCCATTTCTTAAACCAGAGCAAAAGAAGCTACATTCACCACCAGCAACCAAATAGTAGGGAAGCAAAGAGATGCAACATGAATGTAACGTAAGATTTTGCAGTGGTTTTTATTGTTATATATGTTTGATCTGCAACTTCAGTTGAGCTCTTCGTTCAAATAATATATCAGATCACTGGTTAAGATTTTGATCATCTTTTTCTGTTCATAACAATTTGGTCCCTGATATTTTCTTCCTTTTCCTTTTGGCCATTGACTTTTTATTGTAGTAGCTGGCTTGCCGCGCAGTTCTCAGTATAATAACGAGGCAGAGGTTTACAATAGCATTAGTTTATGCTTTACAATGCCAATAGCCAACTGCAAATAAAAATAGGCAGAGGTTCACTCCTCTTGAGTTTATGCTTGAGTTATTCCTTATAGATCCTATTAAAAGAAAAAAATAATAAAATAAACTTTATTTTTAGCTTTAAATTCTTTGTTATGTGTGATCTGTATAAATTTACAGGAAAATTGATGTATATTTCGGCGAAACCCCGAAGAAGGATGAGTATATAGTTAAGTGGAGGTTTCGGATGTATAAACAAGGACAGTGAAAAAAAATCAATTCCAATAAATCTCATTCAGTGAAGTTTCAGACCTGAACCACTGGAAGGGCAGCCAAGCCTGTCTAAATCATGATACAACCTAGAATAATGAAATTTTCTATCATGAGGTTATCTGCCATTGGCTAACATCTTCATAACCAAATCATTCCAAGAGTCAATTGGCCCTGGTAGGCACCAATGTAAACAATCATTCTGGACTTCAGCATTCTTATCCTCCGCAAATGGCTGAAACTGCCTGTATGGTCCTGGATGCCCATCCGGCCTCAGCAAAGATAACCCAGTTGTATCAAGTAGTTTCAAAGTCATCCCCTTTCCGGATCCTATAGGAGCCGCCTTCTTGAACTCTTCCAATTCGATATCTCGCATTATCCTGTCTGTATCTCCCATATTGATCTCACCTTCTTTGAAAGGTATTGTTCTATCGCAGGTTCCTCCACTGAACCATTCTCCGTTCTCAAAGTGGTCCGGGGTGGTTGTTCTAAACAAAACAAAAGGCTTGTGACTGGTGGTGAGTCACGAAGTTGAAAACCAGACTTAATGCTTTGCGATATGCATAGTTGAATCCTAGCTCTGTCAAATTCTTTCCAGGACAATAATGGCAGCCTGTAACATTGTTGTTCTCATGATATATAGCAGTTTTGAAGAAACCATTTCCCACCAGCAATTACTGCATAATCGTAGTTCCTAAATTGATCTGTCCATTTCTTATCAAGTTTGTCTAGATGAAGCTGGATTTCTGAAGATGAAAACTCCATTAGTGTCTTCATTTATATCTGCTTTTACAAGGAATGGAGACCAAATGACTGACAGGGTGAGGTTGTGAGCTTTAAAGTGCCATATTTTCGATCTGTATTCCTCGTCGTGATAAACCTCAATGCCTTGTTCCACCTACAGAACATAGAAAAAACGAAATAGTTGATCAATTACTGTCTATGGCACCTATGATTTTGTTTAATGTCAATCATAGAACATAATGTTTTGGGATAACACATAGAAAATTGCAGACAGCTAGATCATAATATTAATAAGTGACTCGGACCAAAACAGAGAAAAAAAAAGATCACAATATGTGGATATTCAGGCAGTGGTAGGTCATATAAAATTTTTATTGAATGCTCAAGCAGTGGGGTCTAAAATATATACTCATTCCTTCCACAGCATATCTGGTTCTGATTCAGGACCAAAACTTTTTGTCTTTTCTTTTTTTCTGGACAGTATATAATACACATCAAACCATTACTTCCAAACAAAAATTGTTTTGACCAAGCCTCTTTATAGCAGAAGTTTGCGGTTAAAAACTTAACAGGTAACCAATTGAGCCTATAACTATGTGGACTAAAACAAGAATTCTGTACCGATCCATTAATCATTTAATTTCTTGATTAGGCATAAAGATCAAAATGACTTTTCAAGATCTAATAATGTCAGGTAGGTAAAACATATTGGAAAGAGAAATGAGAGCTGTATTCAAATATGAAGTCAAGATTGATAGTTGATGAACAACTAGTAGGTATGATTTGGATTGGGTTTAAGCCATTGTGTTTAAGAAGCAACTAAGTTGAAGAGATATAGGACATGTTGAAAGAAGCAACTAAGTTTCTTAAATCATGAAACGACACAAACAAACCACAAGTCCCCACCGTATTATCACAACCCATGATCAAGTTGCCAAATTTGTTTTCAAATGTAAATAAGCGTTTTGCCCTTTACTTTTTTTTCAAATGAAACTTAGCTTCTACTCCAAAGTCCAAACTGCTTTTAGACTTTCGACTATTGGAATCCTGGTGCTGTGAACTAGTATGCATTACACCAACTTAATGCTGTCAATTAACCAAATTCACTGCTTTATCAAGAAAAATTTAGAACTTTCCTTAAATGTTTCAAGCTTTACCTGAGAGAGAATGCAAAGTAATGACTGGACATGATTACGTGAAATTGAATCACCAATGAAGACCCATGATTTGTTCCTCATCAGATTAAGAAATTTGCTTGGATTAAACTTTGGTAGATCACAACCAAGTGGGTTCCACCTCCAGTGGATGTAGCCTGAATCAGGTCTTCCATTTCTCATACAGTTTTGATGACCTTCAATTGCTTGGCAACTCCGATTAGTGTAAAATGGACCTGAAGGGTCTGGGATCCATTCTCCACTAAACAAATCACATTCTTCTGCAAACCACATTAACCAATATACCCAAAAAAAAAAAGCTTACATAAAGAATGAAACATTGGACACAAAACAAAATTTTAGTTGATATTACTGCCTAAAAAGAACAAAAAATTGAACTTTCTCCATCAGATTACTGAACCCATAGCACTACGTAAGATTTTACAGTACCCAAAACAAGAAATTGTTTTCTGAAGAAAACCCATTTCTAGAAAACATGAAAAGATATTGCTAATTTGATTTACAGCCACTTGTTTAGGCATGTGAAAATAAGCAGAAAGGAAAGAGAAAAGGGAAAAAATTTTACATACTCCGCTGTGAAGTTTGATTTGCAGCATCCAAACAATTATTAGAAACTGAAGATTGGATTTCATCGGATGGAAAATCATTAGCATCCGAATCTTGAAAAGGGAAAGAGTAAACAATAGGGAGACTCTGTTTTACTTGCATCATCGGTGGGAGGTTTTTCAACAACTGATGAAGGAAAATTGAATGAATCAGAGAGTAAAAGACGAAAAGCAAGCCCCAATAAAAGAATTGAGACTGCAAACTTTACAAAGACATGATTGTGTTTGGTGAAAGCAAAAAAAGAAAATGGTTTCAAATCAGACGTCATTTCCTTGGCCATTTTGGTGTCAGAAAGAGCAAAGAAATGCAGTTTCTTGATTTTGAGAGAGGACCCAGGAACCAAAAAACGGTGGTTTTAACAAGAAATTTTAATACAGATTGTTAGTGGCTGTTAAGCAGGTGATTTACCAGTACTAGCTGCAGCCTTTCTTTTAATTATTAACCTAATACAGTAGTTACAGAGAAGCTTTGTGAAGCTGTAATAAATAATCCATGTTTAATAATCAAAACAGAACAGTGGCATAATTATTTATTTTGTTTGATATTATAATATGGAGGAGTAATGTCTTGCATGCCTTGTGTGATATTACACTTATATCTTATTAAATTGGAATTTAATATTTTTATTAGGAAGGAAAAAACTAATAATGGTTGAAAGAGAATTTATTATGAAATATAAAAGAAAAGAAATTTGAAGTTAATTTTGCTCAAGGCTACAAATTGGAAGGAAAACAACTCAGATCGAATCATGTAATGCACATGCTATGTCGAATGTCCTTCACACCTTAGATCTCACCTTTCATCTGTGCTATACAAAATTAAAAGTTGTGTTTCTCCTGTGGGACTCCTTTCTCCTTTCCCTCTCTTTCTTGAGATGGAAATTAGAAATAAATCATTAAAAATCTATGACCCAAGCAAATAAATTAGAAGGTTTAAGGGGTAAATTTGTCTTTAATGTTCAATAAGAATGATATTTTTAATTTTAATATTTCAATTGATACAATATTACTTTTTATATTTTAAAATTTGACAAAAGACATTTGAACAAACTTTATGATATGTGTTGGTGATTTTGTTTGGGTTCCAAAGTGAATATATTTGTATAAAATTGGTCGTGGTGTGAATATTATTTGAATAATCAATATATTATGGATTTTACAAGTGTTATTGGGGATAGGATAGGATTGATGCCAAACAAGCACTAACTGACATATTAAACAAATATTTATAGGAGGCAACTTAGGCAAAATCTTGGTTTTTCTGTTTCCAAGTCAATTGCATAGCATCATTTTCAAAAACCCAGATTCGCATCAATTGCCACAATTATTTTTTAATGTCCAAATGTTTCAATTTAAATAGAAAAAAAAAAAACAAGTGTGTTTTGTGTTCTAATTTCTAAATGAATAGAGTATTATTAAGATAAAAAGATTTTCCCTTATTTATTTTTTTGAGAAAAGAAAATAAAAAATAGGAAGTATATTTGCGGTGTATGGTTATGTAGGATGAGTTTAGGGACCCCGACCCATGTCCTCAACCAAGGAAAGCAAAGGGCTTTTCAGCTAATACAAGTACAACGCTTTCTGATTATCTAACATCTCTCGTTCATCAAAGGGCTCCCATGCTTCTGCAGAACATGCACTTTTAGACATTCAGATATAGAAGAGACAGCCCCAACACATAGGCCCCACTTAACATCCTTCTACCAGCAAAGTGCAAGTTTTTCTGCCACTGTACTATTATTATACAACAATCATTTGCCAAACCATTCTCTTTTATAACCATTTGAACTGCATTAAAAAATAAAATTTCACAGGGAAAAGCACCCCATTTCTATCTCCTTAACTCCTGGATTAATCATTCTTTATCTATGTTCCTCCAGAAAATCATCAACAACTGCTGGATTTTCTCTTTTGGAAAATACAAATTTTGGTATTATATCAGCAATTAGTTGCTATTTCAATCTTAAAGGAACCAATGTACAGCATGAAAAATGATTTAAGGAATTGGATAACTATATCCAGAAATGGAAAGCATAGCGCACGCGCACAGCCACTATCATAACATAAGATTAAAGACAAAGCTCTTCCATATTGAAGAATGTACCGTCCAAACATAGCATGAAACATGTACCTTAACATTCTATATCTACTGTGATGGTGACTTCAAAACCAGAGAACAGCAAGGCCCACGCTTTACCAGATCCCAGAAGCCATACAAAGACTTTCCATGTCCCATAGTTTTGTTACGTAGCTGCTTTTGGAACTTTCATGCCAAATCCATGCTTTAGCTTCTCAACTCTGTTCAATAGGAAAGTATTTTTAGGTTGCAAATCCCATGTAATGCAACACACTCTAGGAAGACAACTTGGACTAATAAGGCAGATAGGTTAAAAATCTGACTTCCAATATTAAGAGCAAATTAAACAGATCAATATCAAAACTATAAGAAAGCACAACAGTTGGTTTCAATTTCAGGTCAAAAATCTAGGGGGAAGTGAAAAAAAAAATGTAGGCTTGCTCTACCTGGAGCAACTATGGGCATGGAAACCTAATAATGACTTGCATAATAATTATGCACATTTCATAATCCATATCAAATTATGAAACGTGTACTTATTTTTATTCCTGCATATTTACAGCATATGTAAATATAATATAGGTAAAAAAAAATATTACTATCATAATATACTCTTTGCAAAACCAATCTAAATTTACCTACCCAAGTGATGTATACCAAATATTTCACACTGCTAATCAACAATCCCTTTGCATACATTATGCATGCCAAGAATTTGAACATCAAAGCAATGATGGTAACAGGACACTTACGTTGGAGCAAGTTTCCCAAGGCTATCTAGCTCTTCACCAGTTTCTTCATCTAGGACTCTTCCAGAGATCTCAATGATGTAAGATCTGTCTCTATCAATTGGAAGCCCCCTACCAGCAAGCAAATCCAGATCTTTTTGGTGAAGTTCTCTGCCATTCACAAAAATACCTGTATTCCCACCAGCACAATTTTCTGGCATCGGATAATTGAATTCCTCAATGAATGGCTGCAAGAAAAGACATTTTCCTTTTCATGAAACTATAAATATGAATGAGTAAAAATATGATTAGAAATCAACTAAAGCAAAGTCATTGATCTTACAGGAATTATGCCTAGACAAGGCCCACCAGTGACCCCCCAAAATCCAGCTCGGAAATCATACCTGGTTTATGGACGTATAAAAGGCAAATTATCAATATAACCAATCCCCCTTCACAGATGTGGAGCCAAAACAATGTAACTAAAGTGCCAGAAAAACGAGCATCTAGTTCACATACTGAGCAAACCAGCAACTTAAGCAGCCACATACTATAAGAGATTTGAAACAATATTTAAATTTCCATGGCTGAAAAAATTTTGAAAGAAGCAACGGAGTATTATCGAATAAGGTCTTTATGCAGCTTGAATTTCATAGTCTATATCTAATTACTACAATCACTATCTTTTACTTGGGAGGCTGAATGCATGTTAACCCAACTCACCAATATTGTCCGGGATGGATTGGTCCAGCAACCTTCTCGGCCTTCTTAACCACACGATCTGGTATGAGATGGCCATTCACAGAAACATTAGTTCTACCACGCTCATCTGATCTGGAAAAATCCTTAAAGCTCTTCTTGATAAAGTTTGCGAAAAAAGAATCACCCCCTTTGTTGACTTTCAACTGACTATCCTCTCTATGTGCATCTCCAGAATCCTGAGACACCCCAGTATTAGAGTACTCATGGAATGGCACCTCTATCTCAGTAGCCAGAGACTCCTCCTTCATGGAATTTTGCCGTGTAGTAGCTTTGTTTGCTATTGCTTTTTCTTGATCGGAACGACTGCTTCGGTTTCCCTTCCTGAATCTATTAACCACATTGTTATGATTATTAGAAGAATAATCAAAATGCTGCTGAAGTGGTGAACCAGCAAGAGGTGGCGACAAACTAGCTTTAATTGGCTGCTGAACAGAGTTGTTGACATTTCTAGGAGCAATTGAAGCTTCTGGGTTATTTTCATCATCAGATGTACTTGGAGATGAAGTGTGGAAGCTGTTCATCTCTTGATGCTTAATTGAGTTCAAACCCTCGCCAGATAATAATGAAATTGGATCTGTGTCTATTGTTTGGAAATCATAAACAGAGTCATCATAATCATCTGAGGAGAAGTTAGCATTCATCCGGTTCATACGGGCATGGGAATCTGAGGTGCTCTCTTTAATCATCTCACTAGAGCTATCATCAGCATCTGCAGGAATTTGAGTTACATCTGTATTAACAGACAGAACGAGTTTTGTGTTTATCATAGCAAAATGGACTACTGCAGAACAGGCACCACACTGAATCTTTTGTTGGTTCTTTCCTTTCACCAGCACTCTTTTAGGAATTCGAAGAACTTCAAAGCAATTAAAACATGTCAAAAATGGAGCACCGCCAGCTATGGGACGGTAACATCGGCCACCACTGGCTAAGACCACTCTCCGAGGCCGAGATCGAACAACACAACCCATTTCAGAGTTGCGATCACTTGACCATCTTGAATGGAAATGGGGTCCAGGACCACGGGCATCAAATGGAGGAGGGACAGTGACCCTGGAGTTACGAACATATGGACCAAATGCCCCAGGGTTTTCATGTTGGTAGAAAATGGGATTGCTTGAAACATCAGGATACCTTTTATTGGAGAGATATGTAGCTGGAACTGGTGCTGAAACTCCGTGATGCCTCTCATAGCAATGGAAACAAGAACAAGAAGGCTGGTGAAAGGTTGCATTGGATGTGTATGGATCAAATGGATCAGCATTAGCATCAAAGTAATTTCTAGAGAAATATTGATGAGATGGCTGCCGGTATTGACCAGATAAGTGATGCGGACCTCTTTTGGGCCCAAATGGATCCCCAAACCCAGGAATATGATTTGACTTGTGCATTGAAGGATGCAGATTGTGAAAAGCCATTTCATGTCCATTGGTATAAGGAAATGAATCAGGGTGGTGATGGAAATAAGGAGGCCTTGCAGCATGTTTATCAGGCGGAAAAAACTGCATGGAAGCCCTATCAGGCATTGATGAGGCACCTGGAAACCATGCATCTGTGCCAGCATAAGGATCTAGAGGAGCCATCCTTCCATTAAGGGGAGCCTTCTCCTTGGGTTTATCAGCTATATCACATGATCTACTAAGTTGTTCCTTTAGCTCATCCAGTTTCCTAAGAAGCTCTGCTCGATCCTTGTCAGGATGTTGACCACCTCTATTAAAGCCATCATGTTTATCATGACTTCTTAATGGTTCGCCATAACTGTAAGAAGAATCCAAACCGTAATTTGATGGTCCCTCATCTGGGTAGTTGGAAGTTGAGAATCTCAAACCTTCAACTTCAGTTTTCATCACTCTTCGAAAACCCTCCATTTCAGCTTTCTCCTCATGTTCCCAGCCTGATATCTGTCTAGATCTCCAAGATCTACTTGTATGCCGTATTTCTGACTTCAAATCACCATTTTCTCTCCCCACAGAACTGCTCAAATCATCTTTCTTCATGTTCATATCAAGATCATTTTCAACAATCCATTTGCCACTAGCAGCTTTAGTTTGAGTCCTACCTCTATCCCCATTGCCTAAATCATTCTTCTCATTATCCTTTTCATCACAATTCAAAGAGACAGCATTTGACTTCATATCCACATCAGAAGCATCACTCAACTCCACAACTCCCTTCTCGGAAGAATTTTGTGATTCAGCAGTATCTCCAGCAATATGAGGTTCCTCTGACTTCTGTGACAAAGTATCCTTGTCCCTATTTTTATCTTTGGCTGCAATTCATTTGACCGAGGATTCCATACTCAAAATTAAGAATTGAAGGAGGATGAAGTATACAATTCTGTAAAGTAAAAGAATAATTCTCCAACAATAAATTGTAAAACAACAGAGGTAATCAAAGATTCAGTTCTTCCACTTTTCAATGTTTTAGCACCTAATTGATATACAGATTTCAATCATCAAAATACCACCATCCTCTCCCAATATGAGAAAAAAATAACTAAAGCTAAGCAGGTAACACTATAAATTAAATAAATTGAGAAAGAGACATTCAGCTAACAAAGTACTTATAGCAGAGTAAAAACGAAAACAATCTAAAAACATTTTAATCACAGCTCATGCAAGAATCTGAACAAAAACCAGAGCTATTCCCCACTTTATTTTTCCAGTTACCAAACAGCACAGAATAAGGAAGAGAAAATTGAGCAAAACCGCACCTCGAAGAACAGCACCGCACCCTCCACATTGGTAAACAGAGTAATCCGCGAGCTCCGGAAGAAGGTTTTCACATTTTGGGCAACGAACCAGTCTCAGCTTCGTGGAGTCCGTCATCGAAGAAACATTCAAATATGACTTCTGCAAATTCTTATTTAAAAATTAAATGAAAAAAACGACAGCACAACAGAAATTAACCAAATGACCCTTCAAAGATTCTCAAAGCCGTCCAAAACAAAACCCATCCTTTTCACGCTTAACGTTAGAGAGAAAGACAGATACTTTGAAACCATAAGAACCAGGAAAGGAACTTAAAAACTGAGAAGAAACTTAAGACTTTGTTTTTATCTGAAAGATGAAAGCTTTAATAAAAACAGAAGATGAACTGCCAAGTTTATAGAAAGTTGGGGTTTTTGGCTTGAAATGTGCTGCTTTTTTTTTTTCTTCGTTTTCTCGGCAACCAAACATGGAATGGGAAATTAAGAATACAAATTATCCCGGAATCATGGGGATAGAAACCTAGATTTTGAGAAAAAAAAAAAAAACTCTGAAATTCTATTTAAGAATAGTTTTGTTTTTGTGTTCTGAGAAATCTGAGTTTATACTCTGTTTTATTTTGTTCCGTTCACAAAGACAGCCCCCACCCACCCCCTGGTTCGATTTCCAAAGTTAGGCAGCGAACAGTGACAAAAAAGTGAAAGAGTAGACGGTGTCGTTTAATTGGAGAATGCGAGGCCACGTCGTCGTTTTTTATGACAGAAAACATGTCGTTGAGGGAATCGGCGCTTGTCTGGGCTTTAAATATGAAAAGAAAAGGTAAATCGGCGACTTTTTGTTTTTGCAGTAGACTTGACTACGAACTCTCCATTCTTGCTTCTTACAGTCCAACTTCACTGACGTGGAAGAAGCAAATTAAGTATTGGAATTGGAATTTATTTTTTCTCTTTATACTTCTTCAGCTTTATTCTCTGTCTCTCTTTTTTTTTTTCTTCTTTATATATATAAGATAAATTAGAGATTTTCTTTAGTGCTTTTGGAGTATCCATAGTAGTGACTAATGAGATAAAAGCACAGTTTTGGCCATTGTGAAAAGAGGTGAAAATTAAAAAATAAATATAAAGAAAGAAATGAAAAATGAAAAGGAGCCAATGGGTTGGAGACCAATGGAAATGATTCGGTGTTGCAACAGGGACACAATATATTTAGAGCTGCATTAAGATTACAGGTGGAGCCCATTAAGTATTTATTACCGTCTTTCCAATTTCTGAATTACTGGCAATTAGATAACAGGAAATCCATGTTTTGACCTTACAAGTACTAAAACTGAATGATTAAAAATATCAGTTTTTTTTTTTTTGAGGCGGGAAATGGGCGACGCCTAATTTTCGAGTTACTTTGCAGGCCAAGCAAATCAAATACATCAAATTAGATTTTTATGAATTTAAGGAGGGTGGGGATCGCTCGCCCTTTCATAATTACCGCCAAATTAGCAATAAATTCTCTTTGAATGCTACTATAATTATTAAAAAGTTGATTGGAATGAATAAACTTTATCGATATTAATAGCTGAATTTATTTAACATAATATTTAAAATTCTAAATTCCATCGGATAAACTTTTTAAATTAAAAACAATACAAAATTTTCTCTATTTTTTTCTCATAAGATGCTGATTTGATAATTAAATTTTTTTTTATTAAAATTTCATTGATACTTTTTAATTTTGCAAGTCATTAGAATTGTCAGATAATAATCGTATGGTGAGAAATTACAGCTGGGAAAGAATATATTCTGCAGATGGAATCAAATTATGTTTGTTTGGGGGGGGGCTACAGTATTAGAGATATCGTAAGGTACAAGCCGCTATAATGTAATTCTAAGGGTCAAAATCTTATTACAAGCCTTGAGACAGGAAGATTGTGTTCTAAAAAACATTATTACAACGCAGCATACGGAATTTTGCATGAGAGTCAGCTGTTCATTTCCTGTTGGATTAGGGTAATTGATTAGCAATTTGCTATGAGAGTCAGCATGCGGAAAATTCATAAAATTATGTATTGCTTCCTCTCGGGGACCTAGTTACGGTAAGGAGCGAAGGGAGCATAAAACAAGGTGTGGGCTGTTGACTTAATTTTATAGATTAAATGTAGTGGTTTTAATAATTTTTTATAATTATTTGTGTACGCACAGTTGGAGATATTGAACCGAAGTGGACTCAATTTTCATAACAATATATAGGGCTTGCATTATTACATAGTAGTAGTGGAATAAGCCAGGCTTGCATTACTGCTGCCAGGGAAAAAACCATTATTGGCCACGGCAATATCAAAATAGAAATTATAATTTAGTGATCAGTATTTGAAATTATTATTTTTGCTTGTACGATTTTTACTCCACTGAACCACACAGCATTCAGTGAAAAAGACACAGAAGCTCAATCTGATTATATATTACTGACAGCTTGCCAGCTTCCCAGCTAGATTTGACATGGCCTGTTCTATCTATAGTCTTTTCCTCACCTTCTTCTACCCTTAATTTTTCTACTTTTCTTTTTTTGGAAACTTTATTTTCCATAATTTTCATTAATTTTTGTTTTATAAATAAGCTAATGACATCTATACATATTAATTACACTATGTTAATTATGTACGATTGTCATATGTAAAATTTTGATGTATATGATATAGGCAAGTATTTTCTAATTTCCTTACTTTACTGTCTACGTAGGCCCAGCTCAATTAGAATTGGACTCCAAATTCAGGGCCGCTCTAATGGGCCAGGGATCGACTGCCCAAATTTCAACTTTCTAAAAATATAAAAGCTGTAACTGTCGACAGGCTGTCAACTGTCATTTCCTACTCCGTTGGATAAAGATAAAATGAATTGAAAAATGGAGCAAATCAATTTTCAGTAAATAAGATTTATTTGAATTTTATTAAATTTGAATTATTTTTTTGACAAATTTGAATTAAATTTTAGATTTGAGTCAATTTTACTACCTCTAATAAGATTTAAGTAGAATTGATTAACCGATCTATTAATAATTTTATTAATTTCGATTAATCGTATATCAGTTTCGACTTTTAATTTATTTTTTTCGAATTAATTTATCGGTTAACTACCAACAAATTTTAATACATAAATTTAATAAATTATACAATTTGTAATATTATTTTTAATATTTAAAAATATTTTAAAAATAAAAAAATATAAATTAAATATAATATCCATTAAAATAATCAAAATAAAAATAAATTTTTCATAATTAATTATAAGAATTAAATATATTCCATATAAAATTAACAATTAAATGCTAATTATGCACATATAATAATAATAATAATAATAATAATAATAATAATATAAATTTAATGTTTATTTACTAAAAATATACATTTTAATAATATTTTAAAAAATTATATATCATAATATTTATAAATTCCACAAATATTGAAAAATATAAGTGTAAAATTTAAAATATAATTTATAAAATGTATATATAGATTGATTTCGGATCGGTTCAGTTAACCATCGATTTTTAAAAGTAAAACCGTAAATTTAAATTTTCAATTCGATTAACCTAAAAATCGATTTGGTTTCGGATCGATATTTCGATTAACCGAAATTTTGATTTTTTTTCGCTCGCCCCTAAATTTAATTCTTTCTATAACATGTAATATGAATTTATTTTCTTTATAATACTAATTCGGACCAAACAGAAGAGAATTTAAATTTTCTTATTTAATTTGTTTTCGATTGACTTTGAAACGGTCTAATATATTTAATTTAAGTCTTCATATAACATGTAATATGAATTGATAATGTTGTATCTCCCAACTCTAGGGGTATAACTCATTATTCGTAAAAAAAAAAAAAATCAATATTCATAAACTATTAATATTTAGTTTTGGCTAATGTTAGGTAATTCATTATTCCCTAACTAAGAATATAATTTTATGTGTATTATTGGGTTGTTCATAAGAATATGACAAGCTATACTCATCCTCAACTCTTCTATTATATTAAATTTTCGCTCATCGTCAACCCTTCTATATACAGGGTTTTAGTAATTCACCAATTTGCCAAAAGTTTTATATCAAAGCAAAATCATCCACCCATACTTGTCTAATTACAGAGTAATGTTAAATTTCTGCTCCACGCCAAAATAAAATTCTCAATTATATGAATCACAGTTAAAAAATAAACAAAACTATAAATATAAAATCTTACATGAGATGAATATTAAGATTCCTTTATTACTTGGTTACCTGTTGAATCCTTTCTCAGACTTGTGTGCAATTCTATTGCTCCTCCTCCACCTCCGCCGCAACCTTGTCCTTACAAATTCAATCAAGAACTTAACCGCAGATTTTCGACGGCCGTGATGAGACGGCGGCTAACGGTGGACAGATTTTCCTGGACAGCCTTCTGGAGGATCCGCCAAGAGATGGGAATATCATTTGGTGTCGTTCAATGAGATTGATGACTGAGACCACCTCGTATGATCGAGTCGTACAATGGGCTCCTTAAATCCCATACTTCTAAACTCGGTTTCTCATTTTCTTCGGATTCTGATGTTTTCCCCATTAAAGATTTGAAAGGTCTCATTTGGTTTTTGTAGATCGTTTTTTGTTTTTTAAAAAGACCGAGAAATGAGAAACTTGCATTGTGACCTCACCAACTTATACAGTGGATACCTTCTCTCTCTCTCTCTCTCTCTCTCTTATTCAGAAAATGACCTTGTAGACATGTTTTAAGTATTATAGATATGGGGATAAACTCGATATTAAATTATTTGTACTATAAACTATTCAAATAATTGGTTTTTCTTTTTGAGTAATTTACACAAAATACCTCTTTTCCCACCTCACTTTTTAAAAATGCATCCATTAATTTTAAAATTTCAAAAAAAACCTTTTTTTTTTAATTTTGTGTTTTTAAAAATACCCTTTTTATTTTTCAGCCCTTGGCTCTATTATTTATTGTAAATTTTTCTTTTTCTTCCCTTACCCACCACACTTCCAATATCTTAATCCCTAATGCCTCATCTGCCCCAAACATGGACCAGAACTCGCTGGAGAAGTCGAGGATTCAAAATTCTCCATTTGGGAGGCTTTAGCAGCTGCAGCCTGAATGTCGCGAGGAGCGAGTGAAGATGGGCGAGGAAGCAAGTTACGTTTTTGTTCAGTAAGTAGGAAATAGCAATAGCTTTGCATTAAGGCTTGCAAAACCTTGACATGTATTTTTAAAAGATTGGTTTTTCCTTTTTCTGGAAATTTTATCTCTGCGTGTGCTATGTTAATATATTCTGATCTTACTAATAGCTGGCTTTTCACAGTAAACAAGGTCAACAATGGAGACATACATGCTGAAGTCTCTCTCAGATTTGCCTGCACCATTTCGTTTAATTTTTAGTTTCAGGTATTGTCCTGTTGATTTAAGTTCTTTCAATTTGATATGAACACTTGTAGTATGGATTTTCATACAGTTAAAACTTTTTTTTTTATTAAGCTTGATCTTATTTATCTTTAATATCCATAAGACTGCAAAGAGCTACTTGTTTTTGTCGTTACATTTCCCTTAATAGGATATGGTGATTATGCTCCTAATTAAAATAGTAATTCCACCAATGTAGGCTAGAATACTCCCTATTTTCTCTCATTTCCCCTTTTTAAGACATAGCTAGTAAGTTCTAATATTGGATGAAGTCCAAATTGATATCAAATGGCCAGTTCCCAAGTTTGCATGCTATTTATATATTTTTTCAACCAACAGGTTTGAGTAATTACTATATATTGTGGTTTCATTTCTCGTGTGTGCAAATACTATAATTCACTGCAAAGCGAATGCTTTCCTCTATGCTTCTACTCCAACATAAATATGATTATCTCTGCACCAACTGGGAGTGATTTTGTTTTTAATTGATTTTGTATTTCAAGTAAAACTTATGAGATCTGTTTCTGTAACTGAATGGCTTGTTTTCAGGGGCAGAAGTTTAACGTGAATTATTTTCCAAATTGGTTAACATGTAAGATCTTTGCCATTGCTGTGTCAAATATAGTATTGATTAACAAGTAAGATCTTTGCCTAGTGATGGACTTGATTTCTTCAAATTTATTACTGCTTCATTAAATGGTATCAGTAACATGTATAATCTTGCTGAAAATTGTTTCTTAGGTGGTGTCATGATATTGGGCGTGAGCAAGCTGCAAATAAACCTCTTTTAAAAACTGTATTCCAGGTATTCTCAGTCAGGATACCCTTTCTGTGCGTGATCCTGAGTGGTTGGGGATGGTAAGTGAATTCTTGGATCTATATATGTTACATTTTTCTTTTACTAAATAATCAGTAAGAAACATTAGATATTCAAGCAAATAGGTATTTTTAATTCTAATTAATAAAGTACAAAATTAAGATAAATACAAAGTTTAGTTTGTTTCTCGCTGTCTTTGTTTTACCTTTAGATATATATATTCTTACATGGAATTTAAAACTTTTAATTTAAAAGCTATGTTATGTATGAATAGCTATAGTGCTAATAAATCTATATGTGGATGGAACATGTTTGGTCAATGTTTTTGGTTAGTCTTACATTTAGCTACTAAGCTCAAGTTAAATAGCTTATGCAATTCCTTTTTAAGCTAATTATATATATTAGGTATATATTGTTTCAGACTTGTTGTAAATGGGATGTACTTCTGATATTTTGGGTAAGTTGAAGAAACCTGAAGGCAAAAAGATTATGAAGTCAAATTCTCAAGATTCATCAAATAAAAGAAGGAAGAAAATGAATAATAATAAAGCAAAATCTAGTAAACAGTTGAAGAAGGGGACTTCACCCGGTAAAAGAAAAATCTTACAAGATGAAAATTTGGATAGAAGTTTTAAGAAATTAAAAATTATATCCAAGGAGCATAAAAACTTAAAGGTACATTTTAATTTATATTTTTATTTTCCATTTTGATTTTTTACTTTTATTCAAATTATTTGAGCAAAAATTTCTTGGAATACAGTTACTTTAGAGTTATAGAATTATTATAGATCTGAAAATCCTGATATCTGAAATTTAGTATACCAGCTGGTATATCTGGTATAACATGTACTATACCTAATTACATATTGAAAATCATATGTTGTAAGTTGGTATACCAGCCGGTATACCAAATTCTAAAATGAAAATTATTTTCTGGAATTTGGTATACAATGCGGTATACCTAATTACGGATTAAAAATCATATGCTGTAAGTTGGTATGCCAATAAGTATATTTGGTATAGCAATCAGTATATCAAATTTTAGAATGAAAATTATTTTCTAAAATTTGGTATACCATGCAATATACCTAATTACAGATTGAAAATCATATATTATAAGTTGGTATACTAGTCGATATACCAAATTCCAGAATAAAAATTATTTTTTGAAATTTGGTATATTAATTGGTATACCTGATATACCATGCGATATACCTAATTACAAATTGAAAATTATATGCTGTAAGTTGGTATATCAGTAGGTATACCTGATATACTAGCCGATATACCAAATTTTAGAATGAAAATTATCTTCTAAATTAATCAATGTAATACATGATATCTACAAATTTATACCAAAAATATCTAACACTTCTTAATTAATGCGATTCATTTTATTATTGGATTGTGGTTTTTTTCATTGGATTTCTTTTTATTTTTTTCAGGTTAAGGATAGATACCAGCATCCTTGGGCTCCTTGATGGCTACGTAAAAGTCCTGGAGAGCGCTTGGATCGTAGGCATTGACCAATATGGAAGTCAAAGCTAATATGGCTAAAGAAACAACAAATTTTAACAACTTTCATTATTAATTCTTTTTAGTTCCTGTGAGAGAAGAGGTTTTTTCAATTAACCTTACTATTTCTAAAGCTGTGAGAGGCCATGAATGTGTGCATTACATTTTATAGCTGAAAATCTTTGAATTATTCAATAAATTGATGGAAACGTTCCTTACTACCATGCTTATCCGTTCTTCATTTCATCCACTAACTAATCATTATTCTATTGATTAAATTGAATTACATGAAAATCCAAATAATATTTCTTTGATTTTCTTCTTCCATTGCTTACCTCAGTCTCATATGGAATTGGTCGTGCCTCCTTAATTTCTTTATCTTTGCATTATTTTTCATTATTGAGTTGTTTACGTTTTTTGCATAAATTTAAAGGGCTTGCATATCCAATCAAGATTGATTTATCATCTAATTTACATGAATTTGGTAAATGGATCATCGTTGAGTAGACTAATAGCCCTACGCGGGTGATATATTGAATGCGCACACTGTCATATCCATGCCAAATGATTAACAAAAAATTAACAAAATACAATATAAATAAAATTCACTGGAAATTAATTATTTCGTAAAAGATTTTTTTTATATCAAAAAGTTCATGTTGGCATTTTGTCAAACACTTTGTATGCAACATTGTTATTATATCATTTGATGTAATTTGTCCCGTATATATTACTTGCGTGTGCCTTTATATAAGTATATATAGATATGTTTTTTGATATATGTATATAATTTTAGTAAGTTTAATTGGCATTCTGGAACATGCTATTTGAAGTGGCATCTTAGATGCAAATGGACATGAATTTGTCAATCATAGCCATGCCAAGCCCAATTCTTTTAAATCAGTTTCTCATTTTTCATGTTACTCAATAGTCAATACACCAAAATTCCAAGCTTGTATAGTTGTTGCAAGAAAGATTCTCGTTGCATTACACAATTAATCCAAATCAATTGAAATCCAAGCTTTTATTATTGGTGCGAAAATCATTATTAAACTTAACCGTTTTCTTTTTCAAAATCAATGGTGTTCAAAATAGAGATGCAGTCCGAAAATTAAATTAAAAATTATAACAACTAATAAAAAATTCATATACGATAAAATAATTTTAAATCTTAATAAAATTATTTAAATATTTTAACATTATCAATTAAAAACAATTAAAAATATTATGTTGTCTGGCAAGAAGGAGAAGGAAAGAAGGAGGAGGAGGAGGAGAAGAGCTTGAGTTAAATTAAAAAATGGGTATTTTTAAAAGAGTAAAAAAAAAGGGGTATTTTTAAGTTTGATCTCTTTTCTTTGGTAGTTTTGTAAAACTCTAATTTTTTGGACAAAATTAATGAAATGAGGGTAGGTAGGCCCATTGGGCTGTTAGATCTCGAAGCCCTAAATGTAACTTTATCATCAATTGACGGCCTGCCTCCTGATCTCAAGTCTGCTTATATTATTTAATCAGGATATTGATTTTGTTATTAATTATTTAATTTGTTGCCTATTAATATATCCCCTAAATAATTTCATTAATCTGTATATGGATCATACAAAATTATGCATGTTGTTATGTAACATTATTATTGTTTTTAAATAGGGGATGGAGAGTGCAGAATCCGAAACCCTTTTCTCAAGTATAATATATACAAGAAGTTAGTGTAGGTACTGCTGAGACGTTTTATATCGAAGTTATATTCCCATGGAGAGCTTATATACTGTTTGTCTAATCTAAAATATTACAGCAAGTAAAAGAATCCACTCCAAACCCAAAATAACAGTTGAAGAACAAGATCAAATTTCGTAAGAAAGAGATCCAGAAGGACATGTATTTCCATATATGTGTACCTACACTTGATACGATATCAATCACAGTTTCACAATACATACAATCTTAGTATCTTATAAATTAAATCAATATTGCTTCTAAGTTCTAACAACTCCGCTGCATGCTCACCTTCTCAGGCTTTACATCCTCTCTCTGCAATTCTATTCCTCCTCCTCATGCTCAACTTTGTCCTTACCAATTCGATTATAGAGTTCACTGTAGAATGCCAACTGTGTTTCCTTGCGCCGGCGGAGACGGCTTCGTCCCGCGACGGACGATTTTTCCTCGACAGCCTTTTTGATCCTCCCAGAGATGGAAAGATCATTAGATGTCGTTCAATTACATGGCTAACTGATACCACCTCGTACGAGTCGTACAATGGACTGCCTAAATCCCACATCGCTAAATTTTTCTCTTCTTTTTCTTTCTCATTTTCCTGCGATCCAAAAGCTTTCATCATTGAATTTGAAGGTCTCGTTTGGTAGTCTGAGGATTTATTTGTTTTTATTTTTAGAGAAAGACTGGCATACGACGAACTTGCCTTGTGAACCAACTACGCTATGCAGATCTTATTTTTAGTTTCAAAAAATGCCCTTGTTGAACATATGTAAAAGGAGTTTTATCAAGGGGACAAATTTGTCCTTTTGATATCAGATTATGGTATTTAAATAATTTAATTACTCAAATAATTGATTCAAGTTTGGTGACAGATCTGCTGATTTAAAAATTGGTTTGTTTGCAGCAAAAATCAAACAGTATATGTATTTCTTATCTTATTAGCTATGCAGTCATTATTTCACCATCAAATCACACAATTCTTTTTAAGAATATACACGTATATATAGATCAAACTTGGGATAATAACCCAATTAGTCAAAGCTGGGACTCCCTTTGTTACTGATTAAATAATGTGAATAAATAACGTGGCTAATTGTATTTGGGCGTTTAATATTATAATAGCTGTGTTTAAACAAATAATTAAAGTTACATCACATGCATGTAACCTGTATTAAAACCATGTAGATCAGCATCCTAAAATACGTACGCAAAAATGCAGAGAATTTGTCAAGGATGATGATGATCGAAATTATTGCCGTGGACGTAATTTGACCTATCAATACTATCATTTAAAAAGAAAAACAAACTAATTATGCAAATTAGGATTTATAAATTAATTTTTTTCTTTTTCTAATAATATTTTAACACTAAAGAGAATTCAATTTCGACCACATTCATGGATAATAATATCTTAGAGAACTTAATTTGTATGGCAAATGAAAATAAATTCCAGCAATATCTTGGCTTTTTCTTTGTCATGGAATCCTTCTTTAATTTGTTGTATATGATTAGCCGTCCAATTAAGAAAAAAGAAGGTGCATGTGGATACATATTCGAGCTGTAATTTTATTTATTTATTTCAGATCAGCTTGGAAACGCCACCCAAAGAAGACTCTTTGGACTGGAAATAATAAATAGCTGTGTTTAGTGGAAATAAGGAATCCTGTTTTGGAAGGTTTTGAATGTATTATTTCATTTAGAGTTTTTGTTTGACCGGCTGATTATATATTTAATATGTACATTTTTTTTCAGAAAACCCCAATATTCTTGAAATTCTGCTACTAAACAAAGTTAGTAATGACCGTTAACTTTGTGATTTTCCTGTTTTTTTTCTTTTAACATGAAATAAGAATATTGTTTTTGAGAATAAGATTATTAAACAAGAATAACATGAAATAAGATCATCAAACAAGAGATAGAAAGAGTGATAATGATATAACTATGATTTAGGTGGCCCGACAACTATATACAGTCTTACTGATGGTGCTGGTGTTTTAATATGTTAACGGGGATTATTTATTTTTATCCGTATCAAATTTAATTAATGTTAAAAGGTTTCTTTGTCTAAGAAAACTTTCCAATTCAGGTAGCAGAAAAAAAATTGTAAAGTTAGCCAAGTTGGCAAACCAATTGCTGTTCACATGGCAACCCCTTCGATTCATTATTTTTACTAATTAAAAAAAAATATATATATATATATATATAAGGCAGGAATGATCTTTGAAATTGACCGAGTGCAATTATCCATAACTTTAGAAAGGCTAATTCTGGATTAGATTGACACATTTAATGGCATGCCACATGTGGTTATAAAGTTTACTACATCCTCGATTTCCTATCCTTTATTTTTTATAAAAAGAATAATCAAGGATATTGCTTGAACTGGAAAACTTCGTACTTTGTCTTCCTGGATCGTGAAACACGACTTTATAATGATGCTAAATTCTGTCCTGCATTAGATATTCTTATAAACTGCATAAAATCTAGTTTTCCCTACAACATTTTCCCCTATTGTCGGCTAAGTTTGAATGGTTCAACTTTCTACACATTTGTCTATTTTACTGAAGGGTTTGCCCATTTGACATAGATTAGAATCGGAAGTCAATAAAAAAACAAAAAGGCCCCGTTAGGAATATTAACAAGATAGAGGAGAACAAGCAGATTGAAGTATGATAAAAAGCAGAGATTAAAATTACAGTTCTGGGAGAGACATATATATATATATATATATATATATATATATATCAAAAAGCAGTACTTAGAAAGGTCTTGGCGACACTGTTGTTCAAAATTTGGAGGACCACTTTGTTTGTGGGGCCAATGCAACGTGGCGTTTTGAACTGGCTAACAGCAGTTCCTAATCCCAGAAAATGTTCCAGAATCTTCTGGAAGGTTCCTCTGCGAACGACTCGAAGCTCAAGAGGTCCAATGGCATGGACTTTGCGAGATGTTATATAGCCTGCATCCAGAAAAGATTTGTCCAAGCTATTGCAACACTCTTGCAACACCTTCGCTGTTGGTTCCCCACTTATTTCCCAGAAAATTACATAATGCCCAGGATCAGTGGATCGATCCGCTAGACTGCTGAAATCTACAAGTTCAAGTTTTTCTTCAGCTAATTGCTTGGCTGCTTCTTCCACAGCCAATTGCAGATCTTTCTCAGTATTCTTGTCAATGTTTATACTTAGTAGTAAGCTCCTCCTGCATACAAATTTCAGCTCTGGGGTCGAGTTATGGAACCCTATCACCTTCACTACATCTCCTAGTCTGTACCTGTACAACCCTGCAAGTTACAATTTACAATTAATGTCGACATTCAAATAGAATAATTAAATGCGTTTTCAAGAATGGCAAGTTAATTCAAGGTAGATGAGGAAATACAACCCTCTCATGCATACTGTACACTATATGCCAAGTTTATAGAAGCAGACACGGTGAAGCCAAACTTTCACAAGTTAATAATATTTCCAGAATTCCATTGCCAATAGCTAAAGTACATGAACTTTGCAAATCATATAGTAATAAATTCTTGGGCCAACTTATTATTATGATGATTTGTATTTTATTTAATTCTATGACCAAAGGCAGAATTTCATGTGGTCCTGTACAAACTTTCCCGCACGCAACATCAATGACGGAAAAAAAAAGCACCAAACGCTTACCTACTTCTCATTTGACAATATCATAATTCATAAATTTTCTTATCAATGTCAAATTTTCTTGGTGAAAGAGGTGGACCAAAATAGCCCTTCCAGTTGATTCACAATTCTGCAAACATGTTTCCTTGTCCGCAAATCTAAATCATAATGCCTTTTGGTAAAATATAATCAAAATGTTTCTCAAAAGGGCAATTCCTAGAAAAAACCATAAATAACTGAAACACGAAGGGAAGATATACATATGCATAAAAAAATATTCACAGGAAAAAGAGAAGCAGCACAAATTCCCTAATACAGAAATGCAGCCATGGAATCCTCAATGGAACATTTATCAGATAATGATTTGAAACTTTAGGTATATCTTTTAGCTAGAATATATATGGGTGAAACAGGCTAGTCTCAAACATAAAACATTCATGGAATAAAAAGATTTAAAGCATAAAAATAACAACAATTCTCCTGTCCCAATGAATGCTATCTTCACCGAGATATTTAGGGGTATATCTCGAAACAGATCCATATGTGGCACACATGGGCGTTGCTGCAAAAAACGACTTGTGTTTCCAAGGCTGTGCTCACATGAAGAAAATTAAAATAAAAAATACCAACAACTGCGGTCTCAACAGCATATTAATTAATTATGTCTACATTTAACTCATAACATTAACAATAATGAGATAGGATGCATGTATCTCACCATCTCAACCAAATACGTGTGATTCGAATCAAATAGTTCACATTTTTGATAGTGATAGCATAAAGAAAATTAATTATAATAATAATAACAACAGCAATGGAAACATTATCGTATGCGGAGCGGAAGCATTTTTCTCAAGGGAAAAAAGCTTGTTTTTTTGGTCTTATCGCGCACATGGGGTGCCGAAAGTTTGATTTGAGGGATTCCCAATAAATGGCTTTTATTGAAGAGCCAGGACTCCACATATCAAATACAGATGGACAAATGCATCAACTGATTATAAATGTTTCTGCAACATTGACTTCAAATTCACTTTATTAAATTTTACGCAAAGAATTCGCCAGACCGTATATTTTAGGAAAATTGAAGTCCTTGACAATATAAGCACCAAGAGTTTTTTATCTTTATATCTTTCTTTAAATATTAAAAAAATTAATTAAAAAAAAAGAAGAGAAAAACGAGGCAGTAGTGAGTACCTGCAAAAGTGGTGACGATGATCTCATACTCTTCTCCAATCTTAACTTCAGTCAAACCCACAGTCCTGGGTTCGTGATACCTAAGCTCACCACTGCCCCTAAGAGGAATGAATTCAAAATATCCAATATTTGGTAGCACTGCATAAGTAGCCAACTCCGGTGGCAACTTTGGATTAATATTTGCTCCAATCCACCCCTCTGAAGCACCATAATCTGCAGTCAACAAAGGCAATTCCCCTGCATAGTGCCTCAATTTTTTCAAATAAGGCTCCATCGGCCCTGTCATTATTCCATAGACATACTTTGCATTAGGAAAAAGTTCTGGTATTAACCTATACCAATTACTTAATCCTGAGCATATGTTATGGATCAAGTCGGCCAATTCGGAGTTTGGTTTAAGCACTTTTGACATTGCTGTTCTGACAGAAGGGGCAGTAACTCGGCTGCTGAGCACCCCATTTCTAATATCATCGCAAAGCTCTTCCCAGACTTGTTCAAAGGTTCGAAATGCAAGGACAATGCTATGTGCAAATGTAGAATACACAAATTGAATTTCTTCACGGAAAATTAACCCACATAAAAGATGGCAATATAGTGATTGGTGGAAGTCTGGACCAAATATTACTTCATCGGGGCTGCAGCATTTGAACTGCATCGCCTCCATTGCACCTTTGTAGTGTGGACAGCGGAAGAGATTGGTTGTGGCAGTACCGGTAAGCAAACCCCCTTTAGTTTTGGTCTGCTTGCTGCTGAAGATGAACTCTAAGGCTTTCCCATTCTCAAGAGGATATTCTCTGCATCACATGAATTGTAATCTAATCAATGGAGAAATAACAAATGGATAAAAAATCTCATTAAAATAACTTAAGCGAAGAGCTTTCCATTCAAATAATAATTTATCTTTTTTTATACCTGTTTCTAAAGGCAAAAGAAGTTCTATGAATCTGCAAAGTGTTGTCTGTCAATTCGTCGTTGAATGGTACATATTTGGGCTTCCCTTGAGTAGTACCCGAACTGCATCAACCGAAATTTCTTAAAACTGGAAGGTTGGCGATACATAATTATCCAAAATCATTAAATCAACATTAGCATACGGCACAACGGTATACCTCAAAGATATGTTTGTTATGGGCTTCCCCGTAAGAACAGGGGAAAAATCGCCATCTGCAATTCTTTGAATGTAGGGTTCCAAATCCGTGTGAGTAACAAGAGGAACACAGGCTCTGAAACTCTCTGGATCAGTTCTTCCATTCAGACCCAGATTCTGCAAGTACTCTGCAGATCCATTCTCTTCAAGGATCCCCTTGAGGGTCTCTATTTGGACCCTCGGAGCATCTTTTGTCATCGCTTCAAATTCCTCTATAATTCTATCAACGTAAATTTCTACCATTTTTTCCAACATCTTAACCTATTCAACTGCAAGAGAAACTACGTTATGCATAAAGTGGAAGCAATTTCAGAAAGACTGATAATTGAAATTGTAAGATGATTGAATTCAACGACATAATAATCTAACTCGCAGCACAAGTAGATGCAGGCCAAACAGCTACGGCACATTTCAGGTAACAAATTAATTCCCGAAAGTTTTCGTTAAGGACTCCATGAGCTAGCGGATAAGAAGTTAACCGAAAATAGATACTATTGTCTATTAACATAATCCTCAATACACTCAATTATTTTTCAATGCAACAAACCAGCGGAAAATAAGATAACAAAAATCCAATTCTTTATTCTATTAGCTCCGATACCGAAGGAGTGAAGTGAGCCGTCAACAACTGGGTCAAAAAAAAAAAAACAGAAGAATGGAAAAAACAATTCGTGTAATTGCGCAACTGAGAGAGAGAGAGTCAAAAGCTTCCAAGTTGCTTCATAAAAAAGTATCAGCAAGCAATTCGTTGGCCCAAGTGAGCATAAGAGCTGCAACTTCTCACTGTTAATGTTGATTTGACGTTAGTCAACGACGTCAACTTTCGAGAATTTTCCAGGAAAATGAGAAGAAAGATACGAAGCACGTATGAACATTAACAAATCAACAACAATCCATCGGAATCTCACAAACTGAGCTGAAGGTCAAAATTCATGTCCTTGTAAGCATCGAAATATTATAAGAATCACAATAACAAACACAACCAAGTCGAGTAAATGAAAAAAAAAAAAGAAATATAAAAGCAAAATACAAGAGTTGAACCGTATGAAAATCAATCAGAAAGATAAGAAAAGAAAATTCAAAGAACGGCAGCCAAAGCTTCGAGGCACAGAAAAAGTGATACAAAAATCGAATTGAAAAAAGGGAAAACACAAAGGAAGACAAGATTTTCAAACAAAAAAGTAAAAAATAAGTGCAAAGTACCAATTCAGCAAATAAAAAATTATTATAAAGAAACGAAAAAAAAAAGCAGCAGAGACGATACCTACCTGCGAAATCAAAAGTCCGGAGTAGATAGGGAGCAGAAACTCAGACTCAGAGAAAACGACAACCGGAGACTTATTAGAGTTAAAAATGGTGAAAAGCTGAAATAGAGTGGTTCAATTCAAAGTAAGGATTTTAAAGGAAGAGAGGTAAGTATTTGAGAGGAGACGTTACTGAGTCACCGATTCCGATGCTCTCTCGGTGTGAGGGTGGAGCCAAAATTTAAAAGGGAAAAAAAAAAGAAAGAGGAGACGCTTTGGTTTTTCTTAGTTCAATGTATATAGAACTGGCCAATAAGAAGTTAGATGGGGACTCAGAAATATAAATTTTGGGTATGGTGGAGGATATGAGAAACGAGCAGAAGATTCCATTATATATAGCCGCTACCGATTATAGGCAAATGCCGTCCACTTTTCGCCATTTATTTTTCTTTGAAAAAATAAACTTTTCAACTTTGAAATCCCCATTTTGCCTACCCATCCTCTCCTGTAACTGCCAAAATATCTTTAAATGACATTCTTGACCTTGCTTGGATTTTCCATTTTCTTATTGGCTATTTACAAAAATATTTATTTTCCAGATTTTTTTTTATAAGAAGAAGAAATTATTTCTCCAGATTTTCCCACAAAGGTTTCTGGATTCGGAAATTTATTTCCCCAGATTTTACATTGGCCACTGATCATACACAATTTGGAATAGGAATCACTAGATTCTAATTGAAAATTATTTTATTTAAAAATTAAAAAATATATATTCACCGCTAGAATCCTTTTCTTTTTTCCCTTTCTTCTCACCTTTATTTTAGATTTTGTTCCATAAATTCTCCCCTACACTGCATATCCTCAACTAAAGTTTTTTAATTAAAAAAAAATCTTATTTTTATATTTTAGTTTGACATGACTATTTGTTTTATTTATTTATATCTGTTGACAGAATATATCAAAAATTTCCACTTCAAATTACTCTTTTTTAGTTATTTTTTCTATGTTTATCCCTTTTCTTGGTATCTCAATGTATTTATTTTTTTTGAAAATTTATATTAATTGTGTATAATATGATCACTTTTTTCTTATCATGGAAGGAAAGAAACCTGGAATATCTTTCTTGTGCGTCTATATGTATAAATAATAAAAAGGTAATTTAGAATAGATGAATTATGATTGATATTATGGATAGGATATATAGAAATGGAAAATTAAATTGGCAAGTTGAGAGTGGGCAAGCATGATTGGTATGAGTGGGCAACTTAGCTTGAAATACTGAAAAAGTACTAACAGTGGATCGGTGGTGGATTGCTGAGGCTATTCCATGAATTGCCACTATAATATTGGACGTACGATTTAAGTTCTATAATTAAATTAATTCATAAGTCACTTTAAGCAAAATTTAATTAATTTTGATGGGGTAAGTTCTATTGATGTTGCATCTTGAATTTCTCCGTATAATAAATTTGAAATTTTTTTATTATCAATATTTTATAATAATATGTCACTACCCGAGGTAAAGGATTCAATTCAATTAAAATTAATGGTCAATTTCACGGTTAATATTCAAATATAGTTTGTTTTCACTTCAGTAAGAAATCATTATATTAACGGCTGGAGAATGCTACCAATTACCATATGTATTTATTTAAAAATCCCTTTCGAAAAAAAAAATAATTATCTTAAATTTAAAACTCCTTGAACTTTTAACTAAATAGAAATTTGATTTTTTGAAGCCATACAGAATAGTTACATCACGGTGGAATAATACGATGGTAATGGTGATGTGAGTTTGTAATTAAATTAAAAACATGTTTATCAGCAAAACATTCTACAGCGTGTATATATATATATATATATATATAATGTTATTATATTCAAGGCTTAATTGCAGCTATAAAAATATAAGACCATTATAAATTTATATTGCATGAGTAATATAATTTTGTCTTATTTTTTCTTTTTAATATTTGAACCCATAATCAATTAGGAAAAAGACTAGTGCATATTCTTAACTATTGAAAGGATATTAAATTCTATACTTATACAATTAAATAATTCAAATAATTTGATTCATCCGTGACGTAAAATGGGAATTGTTTGATATGGATTGGTACGGTTGGTGATCTTTTCTATTGTTATTCTTTTTATCTAATACATACCTAAATATTAAAAAAAAAACAATTAATTTCTCTATTATCTTGAAAGCGACATTAATTATAAGATTAATGACGTGGATTAACCTGCGTACAAGAAAATGCCACAATCCCGTATTAATTAAACAATATGAATAGTTAATATAAATTGATGGATAACTCATTGAAAAATGGAAAAGAACCATAGATAGCGTATTCTAAAGTAATGTTTTTTTTTATAATGAAATTAATGGTCGCATACTTACTATGCGTATGCTTTATTTATTTTTATGTATTTTGTCTCATTATATATAATATGTATTATATTTAATTCTGTAGATGATAATTTTTAACCTAATAGGGTCCCCGTTATATATATTAGCATCATATTTCCTTATTAGCGGATAAAATTGATAAAAAAAAAGATATATTGCTATATCTTTCGAATTCTTTTTTCTTGTAGAATGATTTTGCAATGTATTGATGAACTTTATGAATTACGAGGGTGGAGTATCTAAACGACATTGCAAAAAATAAAATATATACGATTGACTCATCCACGTTTTAGAGTCAAAGAACCGAATCATTGACATAGATTTCGAGCTCTAAAATAAACAATATTAATATTATTAATGTTGAAACTTATAAAGTATTTAAATAGTCAATTATTGACTTGAGATAGTACACAATAGCGTGCATGGATATGAATGATTTTGGGTACCAATAATTATTATAATAATGCACTAATTCTCGTAAAATTAACAATTGGAGATTAATAATACAATTGATGACAACCGAAGATAGCCAGCTGTCAAATATTAAAAAAAAAGGAAGGAATTCAGAAAAATATAAAAAAATTCAAATGAAGCCAATCAAGTTATATATATATATATATATATATATATATATATATATATATATATATATATATATATATATATATATATATATATATATATATATATATATATATATATAATTTGTCACGGTTTTAAGTAAGAGCAAGTTGTGTGAGCGCATTCTTTTGTAGACAAAGATGTTCAAGCTTAATTTTAAAAAAAAAACATTAACGCATTATTTGTGAACATATTTTTGGCATTTTAATATGCAACCACAAGTAATGGTTCTGAAAACGTGAACATGTTTCCAGATAAATCAATATTAATTTAATATTCTCTATATATTAAAAAATAGTTAGTATATTTCAATATATTAAAAAGTATTAATAATTAATTATATTTTTTCATTAATTATGCATTAATTTATTTTTTAATTTTAAAAAGTATATTAAATTTTGAACGGAAACAATATAATATCATCACAATAACTTAATTTGAGATAAACCCACAAATTTTTAATGTTCAATTATCCTAAATTTGATGTGTATAACTGCAGTAGTTCAGTGTTAATTTTTTGTAAGAAAAAATTATCCGAAACCAATAATTGTGAGTGGCTCACAACTCAAAAGTTACGACAAAAAGTTTATTTTAAAATATTTTATATATGAAGACATTTTACCCCTTAATCATTGATATATCTCCTTTTTCTGTGAAAGACTTGGTTAACAAAGCCAGAGTTTTTACCCATCGCTGACTCAAAAGAAACAATATTCGTTTTTAACTTTGCGGCTCTTGTCCAGTAGAGTTAATTCATTGGCTCATTCAGTCAAGTCACAAAAATAATCGGAGGGCTTAATTGCAATTAAAGGAGATTGTTAGATAGAAAATTTCACCTTTGATAGTTAATGAAATAGTAAAAGTTATTAAGCTCCATTCTTAGTGATATTTTATTTACCACGTACTAAAAAGAATTGAAAATTACAATTTAAAATTTAAATTGTAATAAAAGAATAATACTTGAGATTTAAATAAAGTAGAATAAATCCATTACATTAGATTTTGATTTTATGTCATGTACATCATCTTTCATTTGGAATGGATAAATTAAAAAAAAAAAAAAGTTGTACTGAATTGACTGAGATTTAATGAAATTACATGCATTGAGTGGCACATCCACTGCTTTGGCCTGACTAAGATATATGGCTAAAATCTATGCTATAACGATTAATTGTTAGGTCAGAAACAATTGCATGTGGCAGCTATTGATTATTATCTTTAAGATGTGGATGATTTTCCACACATGTTTATAATGTTATTTCTAAAAGAAATTGCTTCATATCCACTGTAATTAAGTCTATATCGATCTTTTCTTATAATGTGGTTAGAGGTTAAGTCTTATTAATTTATTGATGGGTTCTGATTTATTAATAGGAGAGTCGCTTTCAAGACCAAGATCATTAAGTGATAATTTTGAACCCGAATTTGTAATTTGATAAAAAAAAAAAGAAAATGTTAACAAATTTATGGATTTGAAATTGATTTGTTAAATCCAGTATATCAAAACATAAGATATTTTTTTTTATTTCCTATGCTTAAATCGTCCAAGGAAAGGTACACATACTTTTTTGTAATTAAATAACCATAAAAAAGTTAATACCAACAAAAAAGAAAAAACAGAGAGAGAAATTAAAAGAATGAAAAAGGAAGATGAACCAAAAAATAACTTTGTCCATCGCAAATAAAAAAAGAAAGAACCATGCATGAATTGAAATATTATTACCATAGGTTAAGTTTGCATTATGCTTCCATTAGCATGTAAAGTCCCTAAAGCAAAAGGTAATATATTCCATTGTTCGGTGAATCTGATTTGCCACTTGAAAATAAATTAATGACCCGGCCCACACACATATGTCTATAATAAAATAAATTCAATAGGCATATCACTGCATTTGTGTTCCATATGTATATCCTACGATTTGAAAGTTCTCAATAAAGAAGCGGTCTCTAATTTATGTAATTCTTTTAATTTCATTTTTAATAATACTGTAAAATATATTTTAAAATATGTTAAGTATTTTTTATTTATATTATTAGTTATGATTTAATACATCCAATATGAAGAATGTTATTCATAATATAATGACTACTAAAGAAAAATACGAATGTACTTTAAGTTCTTAATAAAATTATTATTCTTATAAACTAATGTATATTTACGAAGAAGGTTATTTAGGTAAATTACTCAATCCATTATATAATGGTTCAATTTTATTAACGGTTACTGAACTTATGATTTATCATCCGAAAATAACTGATTTTTTTCATTACTTAAAAGTTATCGACTTATCATATTTTTGCATAAACAATCATGTTCACTGATTTCCAACAAGTACCTTTGTCGGATTGATGCCACGTTATATGACTGGACTAGCCCTATGCAATGATCGATTTAGTTCAATAATCAAACCGAATCGAAATAATCAAAAACTAAATTTTCAATATTTTTATCAACCGAACCGAACTTATAGAATAACGGAATATAAACCAAACTAAAATTTTCAGTCGGTTTATTTCAGTTAACTGAAAAATAAAAAATTAAAACTATTTTTTAAAAAAATAAAAAAATTATATCTAAAAATTATAAAAAATTATAAATTATAATATGCTAAAGTAAAAACATCTAAATTGTACAAAATAAAAGTTTAAATTAAAGATATAATCTTAAAATTTATAATAAATAATATAACAAAACCGTTAAATAAATTTTTTCATTTAATCGATTTTTAATTAATCGTCAAAATTCTAAATTATCACCTAAAAAATAGAATTTAATAGTTGATAAATGTACTCATATAATTTACAACTCAAAATAAAATAATTTACATATATAAAATAATTATTCAATTAAAAATAAAAAATATATATATAATTATAAAAATTTCAGTTCAATTTTTCTGCAATTTTTTCTTCAAAAATCGAAGTCGAACCGAAAACCGAAGTTTTCTAACATTTAAAATTGAAAATCGAACAAAAAACCAAACCAAATTAAAAAAATCGATCAGTTAAGTTCGATTTTTTGGTTTGAACCGAAATTTGCTCACCCCTAAACTGGACACATGTGGTATGTCCCATGTTTGGGTCAATCTCACTTATGGTCACTGAATTTACTACTTACTGCCTAAAATTGTAACTTAAAAGTCACTGAATTTATCATATTTTTGTAAAAAAAATCATTTTGACCGGACACATGTGGAGATGAATTTATTACTACATCATCAGCTAATGTATCATATTTGAAACATCAGTAGCCAAATTATCGGAAGAGGCCACATCATCAGCTAATGTGTTATATTTGACACGTCAACAATCTATGTGTGTACACAGCGGATGACGTCTATAGCTAATGTGTCATTATAACGCTCATTCCAATAACATTTTTTATTTACTTATTATTTCATTGAATTTCTGGCACAAATACGCATCTATACCTATAAATTTAACAATACTTAAAATATAATTACAAATTTATTAATTACATATGTCCAAATATTTTACATTGAGCAATATATAAAAATGACTCTACATTAAAATTCAATCTTCACTTGTTATTTCCTCTAGTTGCATGTAGATATTGACTAGATATGAGGTACTTCACTCTATACCTGCATACCTACACGAAAAAAATATCTCTGCTAAGCAATAATTCAGTGGAAAGAAAAAAAACACAGCCATTGACTTCTTATCGAAGTTTCAAATGCAAAAGTATAATAACATGCCTTTTCATGTTACAAAATATATACACTTATAACAATCGTACGTAAATTAAGAAACATTGCAATATCCTTTATTAATTACACCAATAATGTTACTAAAAGATATCGGTAACACATTGAATCATCAAGACATTTATACTACCAATCACTTATTAACAATTGTCAATTTTAATTACTTTCTACTAACTAGCATACCTTTTCGCATAACAACTCACATACATATACCATAGTAATTTCATGCATTACACAACACTTCAATACAATTTCTTAATGATGCACTCAATAATACTTCAATATAATTCTTTAATTACACTTCATTATTCAATGAAAAACACTAACGCTACCTTGAAGCACTAAAACACTTACACTATAGATCACTTATCAATATTCATTAATCGGATCACTTTTATCACTTGAATTTTCATGAATAGTGGATAACGGGATAAACACTGGATATTGATAAACAGTATCAAACACTAGAGATAAAAATCTCGAAACACTGGATACCAAATTATATCATCACTAGAAATCCACAGGTGCCAATACTAACCGTTGCAATCACTATCCCTTATAAGCATGTCTATCTATCCACTATTATACGAAATTTAGGCACAATAGGTCTTTGAACACTCAAGAATATCACTTTTATTACATTTAGAATCATAAGATTTATACATAATAAAGCATACAAACAATATATTTATATAATACATAACTAACTTTACTTAACATACACTTTAAACATGATTATCACTTCATTTACATATAACACTAAGAGCAGTATACTTTGCCCTGTCACTAGCGCGATTAATGCTGCGAGGTCGATAGAAAACACTCAGCGAGTCTGGTCGCGAGCATAACCTGGGTCGGGAATGCGATAGAAGAAAATGTACTAAACAAAGATGCCCTATCGTGGACGCGACAAGTGCGAAAATGTTCTGAACATTTCTCCCACTAAACTTTGAACTAACATATTTCTTATCACATATATATTTCCTGAACAAGGTAACTTTCTTTAAAAATTTTTCACTATATCTCTAGTTTACAAATCATTTCTTTTACACTTTGAAATATCAATAAAATAATATAATTAATTCTAGATAACCAGATAACAAGGATTCCTTAGACCATTCTTCTTCATTATCTCATCCTCTAAGTTACACTTTCTCAATCACATACACAATAATTTCATCAATTATTTCTAACATCAATTTGAAAACAATTATAACATGTGAATACATTAATTTGACACAACTAAACATATAAATAAAGGAAGAAACTTCAAAACGTCAAAAGTTTACCACTTTCATTTCCTAGAGCTCTTTATTCTCCTTTCCTTTGCTCTTGCTATTCTTCCCAACAGCTATTATCAAACTTCACTCAATTACTAATCAAAATAACAAATGCATATTGTAAACATAGGAAGAAGAAGAAGGAGGAGGAGAAAAAGAAGAGGATTTATTTTACATGAAATCATATTTTACTCACCTCACTAGGCTATGAAAACCAACCAAATACTAGATACTTTGTATATAGAAACTTGAAGAAATAGAAGACGTAAAAGAAAATGAGAAAATGGTTGAAATATTTGGCCAAAGAGTGGCCGGCCATCCCTAAGAAAAAAGGGAAAATTTTTCCCGGCCATCCCTAAGAAAAAGGGGCAAAATTTTTCCATTTCTTTCTTGTTTTTTCTTCCTCTTTTTAGAATACACACATCTTCAATTTTTATTGGATCACTTGTTTTACTATTGCAAATTACACTCTCCTCAATTTCTGTTTTAAAATTCTTACATTTGGCATGAAACTTATAATATAAAATTTCAATCAAGTCCTTCTTACTTTATTAGGAATGCACGTTCATCCCCCGAATTAGCAAATTTACAATATTGCCCTTTACATTTACATAAATTTCGATTACGTTCTAATCACTTTTATAAATTTTACCAGTATGTACTTTGGGACCTTACAGTTATAATTGATGATGTGGCAATAAATTCATCTTCATGTGTGTTTGGTCAAGATGACTTTTTCTGCAAAAAAATGATAAATTCAATGACATTTAAGTTATGAAAAATAAGTTAGTTACTTTTAGATGATAAGTTGTAAGTTCAATGATCGTGGATGAAATTGATCCAAAAATGGGACGTGCCATATGTATCCAAGTAGGGGTGTTCATAGGACGGGATGGGGCCGGAGATTGCACTCTCACTCACTGTCCCGCCAGTGACAGGGATTCCCCGTCCCCAATTCAATAACGGAGAGGGAATTCCTCGGTCTCCGCCTCCAAAAATATATATTTTTTAATTTTAAAATATAATAATTTATAAATAATTAAAATTAAAATATAATATTTAATAAATAAAAAATTTAAAATCAATTATAATTTAAATTAATATAAATTTTAACCATTGATAAATTTAAAATTAAGTATATTTTAAAATTTAATAATTATAAAATTAAGTTATATTTTAATTTTAATTATTTATAAAATATTATATTTTAAAATTAAAAAAAATTATTTTTGCAAGGCGAGAATTCTCGCGGGATGGATATCCCATTTTTCGTCTCCGTCTCGAAATACACATTGGGAATTTTTCTCCATCCCCGTTGGGAGAAAATTTAGGGATTTTCCGTTCTATTCAGATCGGATCGCAGCCGAAATCGGTTATTTCCTGTTCTATGAGCATTCCTATATCCAGATATATGATGTAGAATGTCATTTCATCACTTCAGCAAATGTTTTTATCGGAAACCGATAAACATGACTTTTATAAAAAAATGTGATAAATTCGATAATTTTTAAATTATTAAAAATTAATTATTTTCAGATGATAAGTTGTAAGTATAATGACCGTCAATTCCTTATATAATACAATATAGTGAAAGACATTACGAAATCGTCCCAATTCAGCACCTTACAACATAATTATGAAATCATGCATAAACAGTGCTCCAAACTTTGATTGTCGCAAGACTTGATAATTCAAAACAAGCGGGTAAGATGAGAAAAAGAGGAATGCATTATAATTCATAGAGGCGACCAAGTCAAATGCCGTGAGGGGTTTATGGCCAATATTTTTAGAGCAGTTCGTCCACTTATATGATGTGCCAATTGGCTGCAGAGAAGAAATGAAAAATCAAACAGCGAAAATCCTTCGTTAGGTTAGGCAACGCGCGAATCAAAGACAGAGGGTGAAATCTAGTCATCATGGTTATTAAAACCGGACCGGGAGGTCGAACCGGTTTAACCGCGAACCGTTGGATGGTCCGGTTGATTCAATGGATGAAAATCGGATTGGATAAAAACCGGAAAATACTGTTTCAAACCGCCAAAAAACCGGTTAAACCGGGATAAAATCGGAAAAAACCGGGTTAAATGATAAAACCGGTTTGATTTTATAAAAACCAATTTTTTGTCCAAAATATTTATACAATATTATTTTTTCTGGAAAAAATAAAATAAAATTATAAATACAAAATAATTAAAATTCAAATAATTTAATGAATTTTTTATAAATAAAATAAAATTTTATAATTTATATTTGAAGAATTTCTTTAAAAATTTACATTTTTTACTATATTTATTTTAAATTTTTATTATAAATGTTGAACGACTTGAAAATATAGTCCTATTGTTAATGTTTGATGATAAATATATTTTTCTAAACTATTTTTAATTTTTTTATATAGTGATATTTTCATAAAATTTATATAAAATTTAAAAAATAATATATTTTTTAAAAAATAAAAAAATTCGGTTGAACCCTAAAAAATCGATCGAATTATGAACTCTTAAGCTTTTCGGTTCGTTATTTTGGTTCGTTATTCGATTCGGTTTTAATAACATTGCTAGTCATTATCTGCTCAAAAGTCAATATAAGTTAATGGGTGCCACTGTACCACTCATTTTTCATGGCCCCAACACTTTATTAATTACTGCCCCACTTCTTAATCACGGCCACAGGGAGATTAATCTCCCCTAATTCTCCACTTATTATAGCTGTTTACCCTATTTACCGCAACTTCACAGCAGCCCCCCTTTGTCATTATCAAATTAATTAGGTTCATTGCGTTTCAATCTCTTTTTGTTCCTTCTTAGTGGGGATAAAAAATTTATTTTAACGTAACCATTACTGTTATTGACTTGGATGATTAGTTATAGCTATTTAGTTTTAAGAAGAATTAGACGGTTCCTGGAGCACCAACCATTAATGATTTTACGTAGAAAATTGCTACTTTTTAATTACTGTTTTTATTTGAGAGTATATATATATATATATACACACACATTTTCTCCATTCTTTTTTATCCATTATTTTTTAGTAAAATTCAAATTTTATTTATCTGTCACTTTTAGATTTTCAATATAATCCAATTTATTTTTTTAATTTATTTTTCTTTCTTAATAAAATCAAAACCAATCAAATTTAATAATTTAATTTTAATCATATTTATTATTTCTTAATTCAAATAAAAATAATAAAAGTAACGAATAAAAAAATGAATAAATTATTAAAAAACACAATTTTTGAAATAATTCAGCCGAATTAAAACTGATGGAGTTACAAACCAATTATTAGTTTAGTTAATCAAAAAATAAAAATAAAAATACTACTTCCTTCGTTTTAAGATAATTGACGCTAGAGCAAAATATACAGTATTTAAAGATAATAATTATTTCATAATTAAAAGATTTTATTATCTTTATATTAAATTTTCAGTGTAATTAATATAGGCTAAAAATTACTTTTATAAAGGCAACTTAAATAAAGATATATTTAGTAAAAATTAATTAATATGTCTTGATTATATCAAAATGTTATGTATTATGAAATAATTTTTTTTAAATGATATATATTTTAAAATAGATGAATTAATAAAATACTATAAATGTGATGATTTAATCCTAGAATCAGAGGCATAGCCGCATGTTGATGAGTGGGATCTATTGATCAATTTCAATTGGCTCAACTTAAATGCAAAAAATTGCCCACACAATTTTAATTTTTTTCATTTATTATTTTTAAATACTTCACTTTTACTGACTCACAAAAACTGTGCAATTTTTTTTTACTACCAAATGTAAATTGATCAAACCTTGGATTTTTTTAGTAGTTATCTCAACATTTTATTATTTTCTTTTTGTTTTGTCTTTCGGGATATTATTAAAAAAGTTTTAAAAAAATATAGTGACTATATTTTGAATATGCAATAAAAGTGATCAAGAAGTTAAGATTGGTTTTAATAATTGTTAATGGACTGAATTTGAATATTAATTTTAAAAAATTGATATTAATGAACTGTATTAAAAAAATAAATTATTAAATTTTACACAAACTCATCCCAAAAGTAAAAAATAAATTTTTTAATTTTACAAATTAATTTGGACCATTTCCCAATTTATGCACCTCATCCAATCTCCTCATAATTATTCCATTTTTATTAGCCAGGAACTATAAAATTTAAGTCCCAATATAGGTAAATTTTATGAACCAAAAATCGCCATGTAAGATAATAAGTTGGTTGAAAAATAATTGAACCGGACTTCGTGACTCGTTTAGCAATTCAAAGTGACCTAACCTAAAATGGTGATTAAATATTAGATATGTGTGCAGTAAATTAATTTTATATTTATGGACTACTTATACCGCTCAACTCAGTAGTGGTTCAAAATAATGGCCGTTGATATAATTCAATTCATTTGCTACCTATACACACTTAATCTTAGTTGAAAATTAAATTATCTACTGCTTTTATAATTATATGTTGGCAGTTCCAATTTTGCATAGGTCTCAGTCAAAAAATAATTATTGAAATTAGAATTTTAATATATATATTATATTTAAAATAAAAATAAAAATAGATAAAATCTCCTAAAATTAAAATCATAATTTTTAAAATTGAAAATTGACATTGTATATGTTGAATTTGAAAGATAAGTATACTTTATTTTTTCTTTTCTTTTTGGAGAAAACATAGATGTATATTCTTAACATCACATGAAGAGACCATTCAATTCAACCGATTCATAAAAAGCAAAGAAGAAAAATAAAAATATGAAAGTTTGAATGTCAATTTGAACAGAGAAAAAACAAATCAAAATATGGAGGAAAAAAATTAAGGAATACATCTGAAATTGAATGTGATCATGTTATTGATTTTTCTCTCTGTTATTTTGTCGGTCGCTTACATATATATATCAGGGGTGAAAGTCAATTTTATCCTTAAAATACTGAAACTGATACAAAATTGTTTTTGAATTTATGTGGTAAAAATTTACCTATACTTTAACTAAAATTGGTTACTTTTATTTGTATAATAAAGATTAAAAATTTAAAATAAATTATTTTATTCATAACAAATATGAAAAAAGAGTCAATATTTGCAATTTTGGACAAAACAAAGTAAATGCAAGCTAATTATATATATATATATATATATATATATATATATATAATGTGCGAATCTAATACAAGCGAAGTTTTATTTATAATATCAAAAATTTGAAAAGAAAAAAGAAAAATTATGTCAGAGTTGATGAACGATGATCATGAAAATGAACAAATATTTCTTATTTTTCGACGATGAGAAAGGAGGAAAAATAAGTACATAGAAATCAGCAACCAGATCCTGAAATGAATGGGTATAAATAATACTAATTATTGACTCAAAAATCCCATCAATCCTGATACGATATTGATTTTGGAATTGCCATCAATTGAAATTGGTTGCTAATGCTTTAATATTCTACTTTGAATTCATGGTAAAATATTTGACTAAATAATTCTTAATTTAAACAGTTAAAAATTTAATTATTTTTTTATTTATTAAATTTCAAAATTTTGCTTCTCCATTTACAATTATAAAAAAATAAACAATTGATAAGAAAATAAAATTAATATTTTCATTTTATTCAGCAGACTAATAATGGAAAACATGAAGATGTCGTTAAATATTTCATGATCTCCCACAGTATTTTGCTCCCCCCCCCCCCACCCCAAAAAAAATTCATTTTATTCAAAATATTTATTATAAAAATATATTTTGATTCTTGAAAATCAATTTTCTTATAAGTTGGATTCCAAATTATTTTTTTCAAAATATTTTATTTTAAAACTACAATTTGACCCTTAAAAAAAATTCTTATGAATCGATATTCCAAATTTGTTGGACACTTCATATATAATTTTTTTTTCATCCATTCATTTTGGTCTGTATTTATTTTCGTTAACCAGAGATTTCAGATCAAAATTTTGGATAATTAGCAGGGAATACGTTGCTCTGAATTTGTTGAATTCGAACTTGGGATGGATTAAAAAAGCTACTAAAATATCTTTCATGTTGTCTCAAATCAAATGGGTTAAAATGTCCTTAAATTTTTTTTTTAAATAAAAATGCTCTTGATATTATGAAATTGATACTAAAATGTCTTTCCATTAAGTGACCGTCAACTCCGAATTAACGGTTTTAATGTGATATTAACACGTAGTAAAATATACAACATCAGTGTCATGTGTATTTTTAATTCAAATATAATTAAAGTTATTTTAACATTCGATTTTAAAATATTAAAAATATTTTAGTAATAATTTTAAAAATCATAATATTTTTATTTAAAAAAATTTTAAAAAAATTATAATTTTTTTTGAGACAATATGAAAGCGGTGCGGCTAGTGCCCAAAAGAGTATATTGTTGGGGTGTTCATCGAACGGATTCAGGGTCAACTCGAGAGAAATCCAAATAACCAGAAAATCGAATTTTTCTATATATTTCAATCTTACCATACCCTACAAATAATTTCGGATACCGTTCGAATAATCCGAATTTATTTTTTAAATTTAAAAATAAAATTTTTCTTTTAATTTAAATTATAAAAAAAGAGTTCGGATCGGTTCACTCATTCTATGAATAAAACGTTACGTTTTAAAGGAAAAGAATGTGTTGCTCGGATGTATTCATATTTATGAGCGTTTAAAATAATTCGATCTCGAAAAATTCAAAATTTTAAATTTTATTCTATTATAACAATTTTAATAAATTTATTCGAATTTCTTGTTCGGATCATATTGGTTAGGTAGAATTGAATTTTGAATACCCCTAACCTTGTTTGAGGGGAAAAAATTGACCCTCGGAATTCAAAATTGTAGTAATTGTGGATGATATATCGATATGGGTTCGCAAATCCGAGGGAATAGGGAGAATAGTGGGATGGGTGGGTACGGTGCGGTCAGTGCCCAAGTGGTCCAAATCCAAACGGAAGAGCCCATAAAAATTTTCTATCTTCGGATGATAGTGCTGTGCTGTCCACTCAGCACAAAAAGCTGACAATTGGGGTCGAGTCAAAGCCGTGCTTTTTCTGTACTCGGGTTAATAATGGATGGTGATCGACCCATCTCCATGGAAGTTAACACTTCACTTATTTTTTTCTTTTTGTTTTTTGGTTAAATACGACAAATTGGAGTAAGCTGTCTCACTAAATTAACTGAGAGAAAGCAATCTACTCTCTAAACATCAATGTGAAACAGTTTCCTCTATGAGTTCCATCGGCGTAGAACGGCAGCGCCGCATTGGCGAGGAGGGTCCGCTTCGCTATCCCGTGTTAGAGAAGTGTAAACTGATAAAAACTGAAAGCAACAGTAGCACGTGCTCATCCACTTTCACATAAAAGAAGAGCTTGCTTCAATCATTATTAATATATTTCACGTTATACACGTTTTGTTTTTTTTTTCTTTAAAAATCTTATGCTTATAAGTTCTAATTTTTCACATAAAATAAACGGAAATAATACGCTTTTAGTTTCTCATCGTCGCCGGCCATATGGATGATTGAATTCCAACTGGCTACCTCTTTCGTGAAACTAAATCTGAAATCGAATACCCTCCATTTTCTTGGAGCTCTATAATTCACACAAATTGCTAATTTTTTTATGACCAGTTTTATATTTATATAAGAAGCAGAATTGATTTGCGTGCATTTTTTTTTTTGTGGTTTCTGTGATTAGGTAAATTATAATGTTAAGAAATTGTTCATTACATTTTAATTATCTATCTATCATGATCATGATAATTGTTTATAAATAAATTGTAAACTAATGCAGTTAGTGGAGTTGAATGATGTGGATGAGCAGCAAGATTCTCACCTAAAAAGGCGAGATGAAAACTAAGTGTCTTTTGTTGTGAAATATTAAACAAATATAAGAAAGCAGTACCTGTGCAAAGTTAGGTTAGGTTGTTCCTTCCATTGGATATTTAAATGTTATCCTTTTCAATCTCATGTGCTTGTTCCTTTCCAATTCTTGATTAACAACATTAAAACATATAATTAATTACATTGTGTTTGATAAAGATGTGGATTTTTATTTAGCACATCTTAGCTGTCAAACCATGTTTTTTCCTCATCATAAAAATTAGAGTTAACATGGACTAGATTTGAATCTTTTTTTCTGTAAAGTTTTTAATTGCGACTCTATAATATTATATTATGCTCCATAAATATAGATTTGTTTTTTTTTTTCACTCATATTAATAAAATTAGTTAATACAGTTTGTGGCCGAATCACTGTGTTTTTCTTAATAGAGTACTCATCGATCATTGTCCAATATACTGGAGAATAAGAATTAAGAAAACGGTTGATTACAAGGCACATCTAATAAAGTTTATGATGGAAAATTTATATGTTAACCTTTTTTTTTGTTACTATAAAAATATTATGCCTAATTACATGGATGTTGTTGGAAAATTTTAAATTTAAATGTTTTAATCAGATCAACTTTAGTGGCTTTTATTACAAGAGAGGCATAATTTCGGTGCCAATAAATAAACTCTTGATGATTTTATACGTTAACCGTAATTTAGAAATGTAAATAGTACAATGAGTTTAGACAAATAAAAAAAGAAAAGAAATTAAGCTATTTTTATAGAATGGATGGAATATAAAATATTAATTTTTCATTATATCCTCAATAAATATTAAATAAATGTAAAAGATTTTGCTTATTACGTTAGATAATAAAAAATGGACACTCAAGGCGGGTGACTCAGTTGGCAACACAGGCTGAATTAGACAATCGGACTACGGTTCGAGTCTCGACACCCCCTCTAGGGAGAGGCAGGAGCCTTAATTGTGACGATTCTCCGACTCCGGAATTAGTCGGCACCTAGTGGTAGGGTGAACCGGATATCGGGGGGCTTTAGCTGGCCAAAAAAATAAAAAATGGAAAATAATTTCATTTCGTCTCCTTTATATTTTTATAAATTTATAATTTTGCTGAGTTTTAACTTTTAATCACTCCCAAAATTCTTCTTAAATGGTATTGTCCGTCTTGAACTAATCTCTCACAATTTTTAAAGAGTATTAACACATTTATATGTAATTTCTTTTTCTTTTTGTCATCAATTTCCAATAAATATGGAATTTTATTTGGACACTCTGTAATCTGCAATCGAACTAACTAGACTCACAGACTTTTTATTCCGAGGCTCACTGGACCTATTTGCGTGCCACCCACTTTAATCAAGCATTTTAATTGTGGCGAAAACAAAAAATAAGCCCATTTCCCTCTGTCACGCGACATGAGGGCTTTTATTTTGTATTCGTACTCACCCCACCAAACCATCAACCACTTATTGGGTTTAGTCAGCCCAAAATTACTTTATGGGTGACAATACTAAGGCTGATAATGGATTGAGTTGGTGAAAAATAAAATAAATCCAATTCAGATCAGTGTATATAAAAATGGACAGTTAGGACAGTTTGAAACGATTTTTTATTATAATTTATAACGATTTAAAATGATTTTAAAATGATTTAAAATAAATTAATTAATTTGTTCATCATATTTTTTTTATTAAATAAAATAATAATTATATTAAACTATAAATTATACTAAATTTTAAAAAACTATACACTAATTTTAAAATTAATTAACACTAAAATTTATTTACAATCAAATATTGTGCTGAAATATAATATTATAAATCAAATATTATAAAAATAGAAAAATAATAGATGTTTACTTAATCAATTACAAGATATGATGAAATATATTTAGTATAAGAATGCTGATAGGAGTTAATGCCTCTGAATTCCGACAAAACCCTGTTTCAAGAATGCTCAAAATGTGAAGTGCCAAATTTTGAGGCAACAAAAATAACATCAACCAAAATGTAGTTAAATCAGCATTAGATTTATTTCAAACAGCAAAATAAACCTCCAATATGCATTATTACTCTTAAATATTAATGAGATTGGATTACTTTTATCCACGATGAATCTGTAATAAAATAATTATTAAACATAATATTGAAAATACAACCAAAATATTGAACACTCCTGAATAATACTGCCCACTTTGATCCAAGTTTACACAGAATTAAGATTCATACAATTAGAAAGTATCATTATACTTCTTATCAATTTTGAATGGGGAATTCGATTTGCGCACCCAGAAATAACATATATTCAGTAAAACATCGGACTCCTCAAATTTAGATTGTTGGTGAAATAATAAAGAAATAAACGTCGAATTCTCATAATGAGAAAACAAAGGCACTAAAAAGCAATTGAAACTGCATGAAAAGATTTGGTTACCACTACATGTTATATGACTGATCCAATCTTGCAACCACCGATTGATTTAGAATTGTTTTGTTATTTATATGATTACAGTTTTAAGGTATTCTCGAGTTTTAAAAGCATTTGTCGCGGCACTCAACAAATTACTTTAAAGTAGGTGCGGTGGATTGAGCGGTAAGGATTATAATTGTTGCTGGCGTTATTATACAGAGTTGAAATCTTGTGCTACGTGTTAACTTTCTATTGGTTTCTGATGTGTAAATTTTTAATGATGTGGCTGATGACGTGTCAAATATGACACATCGGCCAATGACGTGTCATAAGATTCAACTTCACATGTATCCAAATCTATGACGTGGTATACCATGTTATCATTTCAGCAAGAGTTATCGTCAAAAATCGGTTAAAATAATTTTTGTGTAAAACGGTACTAAATTCAGTGATATTTTTGTTACGAAAAATAAGTCAATTATTTTTTAATCAATTAGACATAAGTTCAGTGACCATATTATTTGGAGTATTAACATTTATTTTTTTATTTAAATAAATATATAATATGTAATAATAACTGCAAATTTCTTCAAAGGAATCGAAAATGAAATCTTGCATAATTTTTTTATTTTAGTGCTGATGATTATTGAATAATTTTGAGAGAATTATTGAGCTTCAAGTTCTCAGTTTTTCCTCGGTAACTTATGAGATAATATATAATTGTTATGCATTTGCTTCCAATAATAAATGAAATTTTGTGAAAAAAATAGAAAATTTCTCAAAATCATCCATAAATTATTAATTCGAATTAGTCTATCTCAAATCACACAAAACAGCCTCAATTCTACCAAATGTATTTAAACACTTGGCTTGTTTATTCCAACTATATATTTGTTGTATTTAAGTCTGGTCATATAACAGGATACATGTCAGGTTTACCCCATAAATTTTACTGGTAGGAATATGTTTTCGATTATATAAGCCCAATCCAGCTCCAACCAAATTAAAATTTACTACATTTTATACATTAAAATTATTTTTTATTTAAATTTTTTATATTGATCCAATCTGTATCGGGCCTACCATTTAATTATACGAGTTTATACAAAAATAAATATAAAAATTCGGTTATGTTTGGCCGAATCTAACCCAACTCAATCCATTTCCAAATCCAGTTGGTATCTTATAATTTGGACTTTTTACTTTTATATCAATATTATTTAGAAATGTCAATTTTTGACCTGGTTCCAAATCTGCATGAAAAAAGTGATTTTAATCCGATTTGGGAAAAAAGGGCAGGACCCCATTCAAACCTAGCCAAAAAATTAAGGATCAAATATGATTTGTAAGTCGAATGAATTAACAAGAAATTGATTGGTATGGGATGGATCACACCAAGTGAACCGGCTTTTTTTTTTTTACTTTCTTAGAGTCATTTTAACTTTTTAAAGGAAAAAAAAACCTCAATTCTACTTAAACCTATCAATTTTTTACCGAACTTGACTAATAAAAGGCACATGAATCGATCATAAAATTGAGAATTGAACCTGATCCGACCATAAACTAAAAAATAAAATTTAACTTAATTAATAATTTGAAAATTTTTATTACGTGAAAAATTGATTATGAACTTGACTTGATGACTCTAATCTGAATCTAAAATGAACTAATCTAAAGTGGTGATTAGATATTAGATAAAGAATATTTAATATGCAGTGAATAAATTTTATATTTACGGACTATTTATACCGCCAACTCATTAATGATTCATAAATAATTGACTATTAATCTAATTCAAACTCATCCAATTTGACTCATTTGCCACCCGTACACGGTTAATCATCTAAGCGATTAAAAGGTCTAATCATGAGGATTTTGTAGTTTGAGAAATCGAATCAAAGGTGGCTGCAAATGAAAAGCAAAAGTAAAAATATTTCATTGATTGAACAAACGCAAATTCCTGGCATTTCAGAAATTGTCCCCATCAATATTTCCTTCATGCTGATGAAGATATGTTCAAATGAATCCAAGAATTTATCGTTTAATGGGCCGGTAAATGTTTGATGATACTAAATAAAACATGTCACTAAATGCAAATCAAAAACAACATCACTAAATACATAACAATTTCTTTATATAATAGAGAAAATTTATCATTTATTTTATATTTTATTTTGATTTTACTTTTATTTATAACCTCGCTTAGATTTTTCTTTTTTCCCTCTATTTATTTGATAATTCAATTTTAATATCCATCCATCAAGAAGTCAAATCCCTTAACAAAAACTTAAATTGAATTAAAAGAAATTAAATAAGATTTGTAACCCAAACCTCCAAACAAAAACTAAATTTCACTTTGCTTCCAAGTCTTATTAGAAATTAATCCATCACCAATCCATTCTTGGAATTAAACTAAAGAACGGGTACCAAGACTCATGGATTAGTAGGATAAAGATGAGGAGCCAAACGGGGCTTAGCAAAAGCCATAAAAGGATTAGCAGGACTAAGCTCGACAATAGCCTCAGCAAGATCAACGGCGGGAGCAGTCCAGGTAAAGCATTGAAGCAATCTGGCAAGCAGCATTACAGTCATAAAGCTTCCAAGCAGCTCAGCTATGCATCCACGGCGGCCATAGCCGAAAGTAATGAACCTTAATTCACGTTCAGCAAGGTCAACATCTCCTTCATGAAGGTGGCGTTCTGGGTCGAACATGAGGGGCTGAGGCCATGTGTCGGTGTTCCTACCAAGGCCATGCCTACTTATAAATGACCAGCTCCCTTTGGGGATTAAATATCCACCAATTTCAGCATCTCGTGTGGAAACATGTGGAGGCATGAAGTAGTTCGCAGGATGAAGTCGAAATCCTTCTCTTATACATGCTTTTACATAATTCAGGTTTTTAATATCCGATTCTTGTACTAGCCTCTCTCTCCCCACTACTCTGTCTATTTCTTCTGTTGCTTTCTTCATTATTTCTGGTTGATTTAGCATTTCTGCCATTGTCCATTCTATTACGTTTGATGGGTTATCCATTGTTTGTGCCATTACCTCCTGCAACCAATCATAATAAGTACAGAATTTGCTTAATTTGCTATTGATCAGATTTTTTACAGTAATACACAAAGACATTTAAGTAGATTGTTTTTTTGATTATAAAAAGGCTTACTGGTAAGTGATAATGATTTAAGAGAAAGCATGATTTGTTTCGTTAATTGCCAAAGCAGGATCTGGATGCAAGTATGTAATTTCGGTTCAAATCAACAGGATGATGATTATTTTTTCTCTTCCAATTATAAGAGCAAAACACACACTAATAACATATAATTAAAAATGATTTTTTTTAAACAAAGCCTACTAGCCTTGCAGGTTAAGATTGAACTTACAGCGAGTTGGTTCTTGATCTCGTCAGGAGTAAGCAAAGGGTTGCCATTAGAATCCTGAAGAGTAATGAAAACATCAAGCAAGTCTTCCATTTTCTTCCTTTGACCATTTCTCCATAGTCGGATCCTTTGATCAATTAAAGGGTTTTGATAGTATCTTATGATCTTATTCGCAGCAACAATAATCTTCTCCTGTCCATCAAAATCAAACCCTTCCAAGAATGGAACAAAATCAGATAAACAAAATGAATATAAATGTTTCACCACTGTGAAAGCTGCATCCACATGCTGAATTTCTTCAGCTCCTGGTCCACCATCAGCCATTCCTTTTCCAAAATATCTCTTTCCGAAAAATATCTTTCTAGTCACGTTCCCGCAGTAATGGCGGGTAGCGATTCTTAAATTAACAATTCGGTTAGCTTTGTACTGATTATTTATATAAAACACAAGATTGTCTGCCTCCTCAGCTCTTTTATCGTGGAGCCACTTAAGCCTAGCTGGAGTAATGATCTCTGAAGACAAAATTTTTCTCATTTTCTTCCACTGATCATTGTTAGGCACAGAGCTAGTGGTTAAATATCCACCGCTGAGGATTTCTGCAGAATAAGCCATTGGCCTACTGGAGAAGGCAGCATCGTTCTTTTTAAGCATTTCACGAGCTAAATTCGGACAATTCATGATAACAACGTTAGTTTTCCAGAATCGGAACATACAAATGTTGGTGTTCATGTCCTTCATCAGTTGGTCAATCCACCGGAATGTAGGCCTATATCTCATCATTTCAGGGATATTACCAACAAATGGCCATGGGGTTGGGCCAGGTGGGAGAGTGAGCTTGTTATTAGCTTCTGTCTTAGCTGCGATTTTTCTGAATATTGTAAAACCGAAAATGGAGATCAAGAGAGTGAGAAGAAAAGCTTTCATGGTGTAGATGTTGATGGTGGAGGTGAAGGGAGAGGAGGAGGTGTCGACGATATTCATGGTTTGTGCTATATTAACTTGTGCTTGAAAAAAGTACATGCAGTGATCCGATTATTTATAGGGGTTTGTTAATTAGTGAGTTGACCTGAACTCGTGAGGGTATTGTAGCCTGACGGAAAATTCTTGTGAACTAATTATATATTTAACAGAGAGGAAAATTATTGCCACATAAAAAAATAATTATTTTGGCAAATTTTTATTGACTCACGTAGTATTCTTTAATAAACGGACAACATTTAATTGCACTGGAAAACTGAATTGAAATTGAAAAAAATACTAAAGGTATGCTGATTAAAATTTAAAGATGAGATTTCGAATTAAGAACGTGTTTTTAAATTTGATGTTGGAGAGGAGCTGATAATATTTTCTTTTATAATAGTTCATTTAACGTGTTTGGTAAAATTTTTAAAATAACAGCTGTTAACTATTTTAACATCAAAATAGCCGTCTTTCAAAAAGACAAATTTTCGGGGCTATTATTAATTTATTAATATAAAGATAAAATCAAAATTTCAAATTTAAACATATTTTTAGATGAAAGAGCAATATAGTTTGTAAACTCATAATAAATCTACATGCATTTATATAAATTTATATTTATTGATTAACATATTTTTTCTATACTAATTGTTTGAGAAATTTATAAATTTTTATATTATACTATTATTTACTAATATGGTAAAAATATACATTAATCATTATTATTAATATGCTATTATTTATTATCGAGTTAGATTTCAAAGTTATTATTTGAACTCTGAATTCTCGTTTTCATTTTGATTCAGATTTGGGCTTATTTTAGATAATTGTATTAGCTTGTGTTCCTCCTTAGCAAATGTTATATTTGCTTTCGAATAAAAAATTAGTGAATTTGGTAGTTCATGCTAAACTAGAATTTTATTTTTTTTTGTCTGGTCTTCATACCCGGAAAAATTCTCCACCAGACTTTTTGTATTCATCTATTGTTGCTGATTTCCGTTAATGCAATGTTGATTTAGTTAAAAAAATATATGATAAAAATATATTTTTAAATTAAAAAGTATATCAATTTTGGCAATTATAAAATCAAATAGCAACCATTTTATATAATTTTACCAAATACTCTAACATTAATCATCAATTAGTTGCTAGCAATAGGTATTAGCTATAGCTAATGATATCATCTACCACCTGTATTGATCAACCAGAAGCTGACCGGCCTACATATGTTATATAAATATGGACACATATGTATATTGCTATGAATACAAATACTAAATACGGCAATTATTAAAAATTTGAAATATGGATACGTGTTACAAAATTTATTACTCACTTTGTTCTCTTTTATATATTATTTTTGAGTAAAATATAAATTATATTTATTTGTCATTTTTAGACTTTTAATATAATTTAATTTATTTTTTAATAAAATTAAAAACAATTAAATTTAATAATTTAATTTTAATTACATAATTTAATATTAAATTTAAATATATTTATTATTTTTTAATTTAAAAAAATAATAAAAAAAAATGGATGTAGTAATAAAAAAAAAATAGCCGAAGTTGTGCAAGGTGCAGGTCCATGGGCAACTTATTAAAGCCTCTGTCAGGATCGAAGTTAGCTAAGAAGTTTCTTCCTTGGTAGAGCAAGAACTTACATTTTGTTTCCAAAAAGTTAGGCATTGATTCGAAACAAAACATGCACGAAATTAAATTATTGACACTGGAAATGAAATGCAAGGCCAACCTTGAATTATTTATTGTTATTTTGTAAAACAAGTTTAGAGAGCATATACACATGTTCTCCGTGTGTTCTAAGGTCATCTTTCTCTGCAATATTTTATCTGTTTCTAAATAATTATCATTTAAAGTTTTTTCATACAAATCAATAAGTCTAATTAATAATTTATATTTTAGATAAATTTACAATATACCCTCATTTAGTGTTTGACCATTTAATTAGGAGGACAAATAATGAACGGACAAAGAAAGAATTTAAAAAATTGAAAATATAATTAATGATGGTAAATTTGGAAAAAGAAATTTAATACTCTCTTAAAATTCTTAAAGTAACAGATATTTTGAGAGAAAAAGAATAGTTAAAACCACAATTATTTTGAGATGGAAGGAATAGAATTTTGCCTCGTTTCGTAAAATTTCTAGACATAATCTAGAAGTTTTTTTTTTTTTTTATGGACTAATTCAATTATAAAGTGTCATAAAAAATAAATTGATTAATAAAAAGGAGGGTAATTAATATACATATATGACACTCTATAAAATATTGGGCAAAGAAAAACTCGTGAGCAAAAGTAAAAATATTTCATTGATTGAACAAACGCATTTCTGGCATTCCAGAAAATGTCCCAATCAATATTTCCTTCACGCTGATAATGATATGTTCAAATGAAGCCAAGAATTTATTGTTTAATGGGTTGGTAAATGTTTGATGATACTAAAAAAAACACCTCACTAAATACAAATAAAAAACAACATCACTAAATACATATCAAAAACATGTTTTTAGAGATAATATAATGATTAATGAAGGATATAACCAATCAATTAATGCGAAGATTAAAACAAAATAAATTATTAGGATTGTGAGAATTTCAATCAAACTGGAATCATAATAATTCATCCACATATATTGAAATATGCAAAAATTATTATATATTAATCAAATTAACTGTTTAATTTTTAGCTAATTAATTTTGAGAATGAAAAACAGGAAGAATATCCAGCGGTTACAAAGCGATTAAAAGGTCTAATCATGAGGATTTTGTAGTTTGAGAAATCGAATCAAAGGTGGCTGCAAATGAAAAGTTACTTCGTAAAAGCAAAAGTAAAAATATTTCATTGATTGAACAAATGCAAATTCCTGGCATTTCAGAAAAAGTCCCCATCAATATTTCCTTCATGCTGATGAAGATATGTTCACATGAACCCAAGAATTTATCGTTTAATGGGTTGGTAAATGTTTGATGATACTAAATAAAACACGTCACTAAATACAAATAAAAAACAACATCACTAAATACATATCAAAAACGTGTTTTTAGAGATAATATAATGTTATGAATGTTACTCTATTCTGCTGTTCATATTAGTTATTATTATTTTTTATGTCTATGAAAAACAGTTGTTTTGCTTTTCATACATACAAAATAAAGTCAAATCATGTTCACATCCAATATTTAATTGAAGTTGTAATTTGGAAAACAATGAGTCAATTCCATTCATAGTAACTGGACTTATATTTAATCGTTCAAAAGTAATTGACTTATTTTTCGTGACTTAAATATCACTAAATTTATCACTTTTTTACAGAAAAATCATTTTATCTGATTTTCGACGATAATTTTTGCCAAAATACTGATTTTAAATGTCACATCATATGTCTGAATACACGTGACACGACACGTCAGCAGCCACATCATCGAAATAAGCTATATTAGCAATTGATGTCATATATCTGGACACATGTAATCTCTTTCGATGACGTAACTGCTCATCCAAGTTAACCTTGAAGGAAAAACAGGAAACCAAGCAACCTTGGTCTCACCAAGGAGAAAGATCCTAGGGTTGCAGAAGAACCTTAGGGAGAAAGACCTCTACCATGGAGAGGAGACTAAGAAGTTGAAAATGAAAATAAATTCGGGTAACCAATTTTATTGGATGAAGATTATTTATTTTTAAGAATATTTTAATTAGTAGTTAACTGTTAATCGGATCTTATATATGGTCTATATGAGCAATTTGCACATTTTAATTGAAATTATCATTTTATTGTTTTGTAAAGTCATCTTATATTAAGAAAATCATTTACTTGTCAATATTTATGATGAGTGATGAGTTAGACCATTTATGTAATATTTCTTATTTTGTTGAATTTAATTTTTATAACTTGTATTTTTTATTTATGATTTATAATTTTATATTTATAACTTTTAAAATTTATATTTTAATTTTTTGGAGGATATTTTTTTAATCCCATGCTTCATAGAGTGATTGTATGTATTGAATTTTTTTAGAGGTTAAGCAACTAAATTTGGTGGTTAAATGATTGTTAATTAATTTATCTTGGATATTAATTTTAAAAAATCAATATTGATGGATTGAACTTGAAAAACAAATTATAAATTGATTAATTAGTTTATATGACCTTTACGTATCTTCTACCAAACTATTTTAATGCTTAAATAGTAATGATCAAATTTACTACTAAATTATTAAAAATTGTATAAATTTACCTTTTGAATATGTTTTGGATCAAATTTGTATTTGAAATATTAAAAATAGTATGCATTTACTTGCTAAATATGTTTTAGGCTAAAGAGATAAAAATTATTTTAACTGATATTATATTTTTATAAGTAACCAATATAGCTAGGATACTTAATAGATATCAGGTAAAAAAATATATTTAATTACTCTAAAAACTAATTTGTGAGGAAGGAAGAAATATTTACATTTTCGTAATAAACATGTAAATGATTATTGATAAGACGTGAAAGTCTTTATCTAAAAGAGAGAGTTGAGCCGACTGAAGTTGTTCCCGATCGGGGGATGAGTTACTGTAAGAAAAGGTGTTCAATCGGATCAGTCATAAGCACTTCGAATTTTAAGTTAGTAGCTTTCTGGAGAGATAATACTTAGAGAGAGAGACTCAGATATTCAATATCTGAAGCCATTGTACATTAGGCTATTTATAGAAGATAAGAGGTGTGCACTTGAGTGCTTGGGGGGTGATAATTGGTTGTCAGAGTAGGTAAGTGGCAAAGTGACAAGAAGTACGTAAAAGGTATGAGCTCTGTCTTGTGTCAGTGGATTGATTGAAATGTGATGTTTTATCAGTCCGATCGGACATCAAGTAGCCTTTTCTTTAACTTGTTACTCATGTTTGATACTTTTTTATTGATGGACCGATTTCTTGAATTTTGGAGTGTGATATTTTCACAGTTATTAATTATATAAAAAAAAACATGCGAATGCATATTCCATAAATCTAGGCAAATTCCATAAATCTAGGCAATAAATAAATATTATTTATATTGTCTATTATCGCCATGATAACGGTTATGAAAATAATAATTTAAAATTCGGAGAGTTGAAATGGAATAGAAAATAAAAAAAAAAAACATGGGTCCACTGTGCCACTAAATAAAACATGCTGACGCCCTGCATCATATGAATCGAATTCCTTCTTAAAATAAATTGACTTCCACCTGCACCGATGGCTAACATAATCTTATATTAAATCGGTTCAGAAAAAATATTTTAAAATAAAATGAAAATATTTTTTGAATTAAAATATAAAATAGTTAAAATAATATTAAAAAATCTTTCAAAATTTATTTTTAATTATTTATTAAAATTTTTAAAATAAATTAAAAATATATATTTTGTAAATTTTTAGTTATTTTTTATCTGATTATATCAAAATATGTATATTTTAATTTTTTTTACAAAATTTATTTTTTCAATAAACATTTGAAAAAGTTAAAAATTAAAATAATTTTATTTTTTTCTATTCCATAACAAATAATATGTAAATAGGCAGATGGCTCTTGGCTTGCTATGCCTCTGGATTTTCAGTGGCCGACCCACGTTGTGACGAGGCTGGGCGCATCATCTTGAAAATTTTCTATTAGATACTTACGCATTTTTGCACAGCGAATCTCCTAAAATTTGAATTCATAAATTAATTAGATATAATTTTTAATAAAAAAAATATAAAAATAAACAGAGGTTTTAAATTATAATTATTATTATCCAAATTCAATTAAATCTATAATAAGATACTCTTTCTCCTCAATAACTAAAAATAAAATCACACTGAAAATATTTAAGAAAAGAAAAATGAAAAATAATTTCTTCAATAAGTCAACACATCTTAGCACCAGTTGGCAACTCTTCCAAAACAATTTCAAACTGTTTACTTCTTTTGTTGATCATTGATAAGAAAATTGATTTTATAATATTTTTGTCTTTTTGAGTATTCCCTTTAGTGGTGATTGGGGCAAACAAAAATATTTTTTTGTATTATTAATTTAGATTTTTTTATTTACCATCACTTTCACTATTTCACATCCACTTTTATTCTGAATTATATTATTATTTTTATTATTATTTATACGGGTATAGAAAAGTTTTTCAAAATAAAATCAATTTCTAATAACAAAAATAAGATTAGAATAATTGTCACTTTTATAATTTTAAATAAAAGTAAGGATTATTATAATATAATTTAAATATTTTTAATATTTAATTTGTTATATTAAAAATACGAAAATTAATGGGTATTTTCTAACTCCGTACCGTGGATCTTACAAATTAATATCTTTATTCTAAATTTTTTCACATGCTTATATATCGAATTTGAATATTATAAATAACAAAAATTTTATTTTTCTTGTGAATCAAATTGGTTCGAATAGGATAATAATAAAACAAAAAATATAACAATATATAACGCATAGTCCGTCCCATTAACGCAGACAAAGGGCAAGCGATTTCAAATCTGTACGAATATGGTTTTGTTCATCTTCTTTGCGTTGGGACTTCCAGTCTTTCTGTTATTTCTTCTCCAAAACCAAAACCGCAAGACTAAGCCACCACCCGGTCCTCGAGGCTTACCCTTTATAGGCAATTTACATCAACTTGATAACAAAACCCTTCCTCGTTACCTATGGCAACTTTCTTTAAAATATGGACCTTTACTCTCCTTACGCTTCGGTTCTGTACCAGCGTTAGTGGTTTCCTCACCCAAGTTGGCCAAACACGTACTCAAAACCCATGATCATATTTTTTGCAGTAGACCTTTCTCTGTTAGCCAAAAAAAGATATCCTACAATTGTTCAGACATAGTTTTTGCACCTTATGACACTTATCAGATAGAGATAAAGAAACTATGTAGGAGTCACCTCTTCAGTAGTAACAGGGTCCAAAGTTTTAGACCCATTAGAGAACTTGAAGTTAAGTACATGCTTGAAAACATTTCCAAATTAGCTACTGCCTCTAAACCTGTCAATTTAAACGACACGTTGATGACTCTTACAAGTACTATAATATGCAGAGTTGGTTTTGGCAAGAGGTACGAGGAAGGGGGAATTGAATGGAGTAGGTATCATCATTTAATTCAGGATGCTCAGGATTTGCTAACAAGCTTTTTTGTTTCAGACTATGTTCCTCTATTGGGTTTTGTTGATAAACTCAGAGGACTTAGCCATCGCCTGGAAAAAACTTATCAAGATCTGGACGCTTTCTATGAACAGCTAATCAAAGAACATCTTGATCCAACCAGATCAAAACCGGAGCAAGAGGACATTCTTGATGTCTTACTTCGAATTTCGAGGGACAGTTCTTTCAAGATTCAGCTCACGCTCGATAACATCAAAGGAGTACTCATGGTAATTAGTTTCTTTTATTTTACTTAACGAATTATGTAGCATTATTATTGAACATTTAATTATATTTTAATTGGGTTGCCTTTACAGAATCTGTTTCTGGCTGGGACAGACCCAGCATCAGCTACAACGATTTGGGCCATGACTTTGCTAATGAAGAATCCAGAAGTAATGGCACAAGCTCAGGAAGAAGTCAGGAAAATAGTTGGAAAGAAAGGATTTGTAAATGAAGATGAAAGCCAGCAACTGCCATATCTGAAAGCAGTTATCAAAGAGACAATGAGACTGCAACCTGCAGTTCCATTATTAGTGCCAAGAAAATTAGCTGAAAGCTGCAATTTAGAGGGATATGAAATATCAGCAAAGACTGTAGTTTATATAAATTCATGGGCCATAGGAAGGGACCCTGAAGTGTGGGAAAATCCTGAAGATTTTAGTCCAAAAAGGTTTATTGATAATAGCAGTATTGATGTGAAGGGTAAGGATTTTGAGCTACTGCCATTCGGAGCAGGGAGAAGAATGTGTCCTGGAATGACAATGGGTCTTAACACTGTGGAGTTATGTCTTGCTAATTTACTTTACAAATTTGATTGGGAAATGCCTATTGGAGTCAAAAGGGAAGACCTAGATGTGGATGCAACACCGGGCATTACTGGATTCAAGAAAAATGCTCTTTGTCTCGTGCCGACCAGCTTTGTTTGAATTCTTCATTTCTTTTTCTATATGCTTCGGCCGGGAGATCCATCTTCTTGTGGTCATTAATATTTTAATTATTTGGAACGTTTTAATTATGTGAAAGAAATGAATTCCTGCAAAATCCAAGGATATGTTGGTATGATGGAATTTAGTATAATAAAATGAGAAATGTGATAGGTTAAAAAAAATAATGGAATAAAATTATAATTATATTACAATTTTATTTTATTTATGATTGTTTTATATTATATTTATTTATTATATTATAAAAATACAAAAGTCTGAAATTAATTGAATTTGTTTATAGCCTCTGCAATAGAGAAATAAAAGAATTAAAAGATACAGGAGATGACACCAGTGCTAGATGGCAGTGAGTTCGACAGTCGGTGACGATTGGATGCTAGAAGAAGAGTGGTTGTCGACAGTCGGTGACGATTGAATACTGGGGGAAGAGTACTGGTGACAATCTGAGCAACAAAGAGACAGAGAGAAGGAGGAGGACGGGATGGATTGAATTGCGATATGAGAATGAGAAATTATAATTTACCGAAAGAGGAAAAGTAACGTAATGAGAAATAATACAATAATTTATGAATTTGAAAATACATACGTATTTGTCATTATAATACAGTATAAAAAATTTCAGTTATCAAACGAAACAATCATTATATTTTTTATTACATTAAATTATATTATATATCGTACCAAATATGGCCTAAAATCATATTCAATTTATATGGCAAGTATATATATGGTGAATAAGCAGATATAAAAATAAAAAAATAAAAGGGTATTATTTTCACCGATCCATCATCTTCCCAGGTTTGTCATCTTGCTTCTATAGGCAATCATCAAGGGCTATGCAAGTGTTCAATTCAGTTCGATTTTGGATCGAACCGAAAAAACCAAAAATTATAATTTAAAAAATATGAAAATCGAACTGAAATTAAATTTTATAAAATCAAAAAATCGAATAAATCAAAATAATTTTAATTGATTCGGTTCAACCGGTTCTAAATCATATATAAATTTTTTTTAATTGAACTTTTAACCTAAATAGATATATATATTCAAAAAAATAAAACCAATTAATGTACATATATTTTTTTCATAATAAGTAAATACACACTAAAAATACATACAACATAACTTAAAAAATTAAAATAAAAAATATACATTAAAAAATTTTACAACCCATAATTAAAAATACATTTAATATTCTTCAATTAAAAAAAAGATATGCATTTAAATTAATGCAACATAACTTTGCATGCATTTAACATGTTTGGTAAAATTGTTAAAATAACAGCTGTTAACTATATATTTTAACATCAAAATAGCTGTCTTTCGAAAAGACAATTTTTCGGCACTATTTATTAATTTATTAATATAAAGATAAAATCAAAATTTCAAATTTAAACATAATTTTAGATGAAAGAGCAATAAAGTTTGTAAACTCATAATAAATCTATCTATATTACATGCATTTATATACATTTATATTTATTGATTAACATATTTTTTCTATACTAATTGTTTGAAAAATTTATAAATTTTTATATTATACTTTTATTTACTAATATGGTAAAAATATACATTAATCATTATTATTATTATGCTATTATTTATTATCGAGTTAGATTTCAAATTATTATTTAGACTTTGAATTCTCGTATTCATTTTGATTCAGATTTGAGACTTATTTTAGATAATTGTATTAGCTTGTGTTCCTCTTTAGCAAATGTTAGATTTGCTTTCGCAAAAAAAAAAAAAAATAGTGAATTTGGTAGTTCATGCTTAACTAAAATTTTATTTTTTTTGCCTGCCTTCGTATCCGGAAAAATTCTCCACCAGACTTTTTGTATTCATCTATTGTTGCTGATTTCCGTTAATGCAATGTTGATTTAGTTAAAAAAATATATGATAAAAATATATTTTTAAATTAAAAAGTATATCAATTTTGGTAATTATACAATCAAATAGCAACCATTTTATATAATTTTACCAAATACTTTAATATTAATCATCAATTAGTTGCTAGCAATAGGTATTAGCCATAGCTACTGATATCATCTACCACCTGTATTGATCAACCAGAAGCTGATCCGCCTATATATGTTGTATAAATATGGATACACATATGTATATTGCTACAAATACAAATACTAAATACGGTAATTGTTTAAAAATTGAAATATGAATATGTGGTATGAAATTTATTACTCACCATGTTCTCGTTTATGTATTACTTTTGAGTAAAATATAAATTTTATTTATCTGTAACTTTTATACTTTTAATATAATTTAATTTACTTTTTCAATTTTTTTTCAATAAAATTAAAATCAATTAAATTTGATAATTTAATTTTAATTACGTAATTTAATATTAAATTTAGGTGTATTTTTTTAATTTATAAAAAATAATAAAAGTTATAAATAAAAATAACGAATGGAGTAATAAAAAAATAGCGGAAGTTGTGCAGGATGCAGGTCCATGGGCAACTTATTAAAGCCTCGTTCAGGATCCAAGTTAGCTAAGAAGTTTCTTCCTTGGTAGAGCAAGAACTTGTATTTTATTTTCAAAAAGTTGGGCATTGATTCGAAACAAAACATGCACGAAATTAAATTATTGACATTGGCAATGAAATGAAAGGCCAACCTTGAATTATTTATTGTTATCTTGTAAAACACGTTTAGAGAGCATATACACATGTACTCCATGTGTTCTAAGGTCATCTTTCTCTGCAATATTTTATCTGTTTCTAAATAATTATCATTTAAAGTTTTTTCATACAAATCAATAAGTCTAATTAATAATTTATATTTTAGATAAATTTACAATATTTTGTGAAAAATACCCTCATTTAGTGTTTGATCATTTAATTAGGAGGACAAATAATGAAGGGAGAAAGAAAGAATTTAAAAAGTTGAAAAGATTATAATGATGGTAAATTTGGAAAAAGAAATTTAATACTCTCTTAAAATTCTTAAAGTAACAGATATTTTGAGAGAAAAAGAATAGTTAAAACGACGATTATTTTGAGATGGAAGGAATAGAATTTTGGCTTGTTTCGTAAAATTTTTAGACATAATCTAGTAGTTTTTTTTTTTTATGGACTAATTCAATTATAAAGTGTCATAAAAAATAAATTGATTAATAAAAAGGATGGTAATTAATATACATATATGACACTCTATAAAATATTGATCAAAGAAAAACTCATGAACATTTAAGAATCTTTCGATTTAGACAAATATTTATCCGTTTGAAAAACATCTTATTTAATTTTAGTTCATAAATTTTTATGAATTAAAATAATAATGAATTGGCATTTATGTATATTAATCGTCAACATCAATAATTTTTTCTAACATAAACTGTGGCTTTATTATATTCACTTGCTCTTCAAAATTCATGGATATACTGTAGGCATGTGGTATATATGTACAAGGTCCACGAGAATCTTTATTTTAATTTCTTTCATATGCTTGTGTCAAATCATAGTTTAATTGGAAATGATGTTGTCTATTTTTTTTTTGTGTCTACGTTCTTTTGGCAAAAATAAATAAATAAATATTTCATTGATAGAACAAACGCATTTCTGGCATTTCAGAAAATGTCCTAATCAATATTTCCTTCACGCTGATAACGACATGCTCAAATGAAGCCAAGAATTTATTGTTTAATGGGTTGGTAAATGTTAATTTGATGATACTAAAAAAAACACGTCACTAAATACAAATAAAAAACAACATCACTAAATACATATCAAAAACGTGTTTTTAGAGATAATATAATGATTAATTAAGAATATAACCAACCAATTAATGCGAAGATTAAAACAAAATAAATTATTAGGATTGTGAGAATTTCAATCAAATTGGAATCATAATAATTCATCCACATATATTGAAATATGCAAATCAATCAATATCTATAAAGAAAAAAACCCTTTTGTTAATAACTTTTTCTTTTTCTTTTTAATCACCCAGGGACTATATAATATAAGTTCCGATTTAGGCAAATTTTATGAATCAAAAATCAGAATGTAAGATAATATTTTTGTTGACAAAAGTAGAGTGCTAGTTAGCATATATAAATGATAATTTATTATTAGTTTGATATATAAAATTTATCAGGATCCAATTTAAATAAAAATTTATTCATGTTACAGATAATATATTTAAAAAAACAACTAACATAACAAAAATGATAACCATTGATTTTAGGATGTAGAAGATACACAAATTAAATGAATCTTGCTTTACTAGAATTAAATTATTTAATGCAAAAAAAGCTAATTCTTTTGTGACGGAAAACATTCCCGTTGCTAAAAATTGACAAACAACAAAAAATTTTTAGTTTGGCAACCAAAATAGAAGGGTTCGATGAGGAGTTGCTATTTAGTGACAAATTATTTTCCGTGCTAAAACCGTCACTAATAACTTTTTTTTTTTTGTGTGGTGATAGGGGAAACAAATAATAAAAATAGAAATAGCAATCATTATAATGATATATTTACATACTATTTCTCTATATAAAACTTGGGTGACTTCAACTATTATAGGCATCTCGATAAAATTATTAAAAGAAAAATTAAAAATTACATTTGCGTCCAAACTTTAATATGTCATTATCAACTGGAAAAATAAAGCTCCTGTAACTTATATTTTTTACTCATTAAACTCTTGGCAGAGATAAAAATATAAAATTGAACAGCATGTTTCATCTCTCACGTCTTTATTATTTGCATTTCAATATCAATTTAATGTATTGTAATTAATACTTTTATCAATTAAGTTGAAAACCAATTGAGAATAATGGTTAACTTAAAATTGACAAGTAGTATGCAAGAGTACATCAAATTGAGGCAAATGCAGATATAATTAAAAGTTTGTCAAACCAAACACATAGTTTAATTTCGTAAAATGCATCCATTAAAAGTTTTACGTGTAAATAAATAATAATTTAATATTGTAAAATAAAAGTATATGAGTTTAATAGCAAAATTCAAAAAATTAATAGACTTGATGGTACATTTTTCCAAAAGAAAAACGTGTCAAAAAAAATTGCTCTACTTTGCTCATGTGATGGCCTATAAAATCCACTGCACGCATCCTGTTCGAGCTCAGGAAAAACTGAAAACATATAATTTGCGGGATGGCGTTCGAGGGAGAAACTCACTTTAACGAACACAAAGATGAGAACTTTGGGTACGCCATGCAACTTGTAATTAGCTCAGTGGTACCCATGGCACTTAATGCGGCAATCGAACTTGGAATATTCGAGATCATAGGGAATGCAGGCCCAGATGCCAAACTTTCTGCTTCAGAGATTGCTCTAAAGATGCCCACACGCAATCCAAATGCATCCGTGATGCTTGACCGCATCCTGGGCCTTTTGGCTAGTCACCAAGTTCTTGATTGCTCTTTAAATGGCCTAATGCACAGACTTTACAGTCTGAATTTCGTGTCCAAGTACTTGGCGCCTGACCAAAATGGTCAATCATCATTGGCTCCCTTAGTGGCCTTGGTTCAAGGCAAGGAGATCTTACAAAGCTGGTTGGTTAATGCTGTAATTAAAATTTCCCTTATAATAAATGCAGTTAGGTAGAAATGGCAGTTGTTAATTTGTTTGTAATTTATATATGATGAGATGTAGGTATGAGCTGAAAGATGCAGTTCTTGAAGGAGGAAGTCCATTTAAAAGGCAGCATGGAAAACATACTTTTGAATACTGCGGCATAGACCCAAGCTTCAACCAAGTTATGAACACAGCAATGGTCCAGCGCACCAACATAATAATGGATAATATACTTGAGAGATACGAAGGTTTTCAAAATCTGAAGCAGCTTGTGGATGTTGGTGGTGGATTGGGAATCGCTCTCAAGGCAATAACATCAAAATACCCTCATCTTAAGGGTATTAATTTTGATTTGCCTCATGTTATACAGCACGCCCCTCCCTGTCCTGGTAAAATAAATAAACACCCATGATTTCTATTTTTAGTTTAGTGATAATTGTCAAATGATCACAAAATATGAGATCTGGAATTCGAGTTCTAATTGTATTTTTATAACTAAAAAAATGAATTATCTGAGACTGTAAAATATCGAATCTAAATTCAGAAGATTTTTTTTAATAAAAAAAAATACCGGAAGTTTTCATCAAGCGGCTTGTGTTGTTTGTTAAGTACCTAATAATGACAAGGAAACCTTGTACTGCAGGCGTGGAACATGTAGCAGGGGACATGTTTGAAAGTGTTCCAAAAGGAGATGCCATTTTCATGAAGGTATATATTGGAATTCCTTCACATATATATGATCAATGAGATTGACTAATAATAAAATGAATTAATGAACATTTTTGTTTTAAATAATTACAGTCTATACTTCATGATTGGGGAGATGAACACTGTTTGAGGCTGCTAAAGAATTGTTATGAAGCATTGCCAGATGATGGAAAAGTGATAGTTGTTGATGCAGTTCTTCCCATTATGCCCCAAAACACCGTTACTTCTAAGACCAGTTTTCAATTTGATGTACTCATGATGGTTGTTTATGGAGGAGGAAGAGAACGTACTGAGCATGAACTCTTGGCTTTGGCTACTTCCGCTGGATTTCGAGGCATTAACTATGTATGCTTTGCCTGCAATTATTGGATTATGGAGTTTTACAAATAGATTTGTTTACAAATAAAATAATCCCTCACCTCCTATACTTGGGAATCTAGGATTTATCTGATGTCTGTCTCAGTTGTCGTTTCATATGTTCAATTGAATAAGTTTTTGCTTATATACGTTATGTCTTTCATTTCTCTTTATATATATATATATATTGATAAGCCAGAATTATCATTAATAGTGAATCAATACAGAAACAGAGCAAGGATTCCCTACGCCCAAACTATAACAGACCAACAGCAAAATGTTACAAGCCAAAACCTCATCACCCATATCCTACTCAGTCCCAGCAAATTAAATTCTAAGGCCTGAGTACATTCGGATCACAATTTCCATCTCCATAATAACCTCCAATCAGGAAATCCTAACCCGCAATTTCCCCTGTAGAACACTCGTCCCCACATAAAACACTTAGAATAATACAATCTGTCTTTTTGCAAGAGGCTCAAACCAACTACGTAGGTTGATATCAAAAACATAGAATCATATCCTTTGGAAGTCCGAGTCTCCAACTAGAACACTGCAAAAGGAAATTTTAGAGGGAACACACTTAACCAGCATCCTAGAAAGCCAGAAACTGAACCAGCAATCATTCTGATTACCACATCCTCAGGATGATGAGAATATCCATTTTCACGAGATAAGATTAGAACAATCTTCAGATAAAAAAAGGAACATCCCATATAAGCCTTACCAACCACCAAACATTCAGACAATTTTCCTCGCTACCAACTCAGCAGAACAACGTAATTTAGCTAGCCATCTTATCCAGGGTCAGATGAGCCAAGCAACCAGATCAGACTTCCTGTTGGCCCCCTGCTTAGCTAGACTGTCAGCCACAAAGTTACATTCTCTTGGCCTATATTGGAAGTTCACATTACCAAGAGACTCAGAAAAATTATCAATTCTATTGAAGATCAAAGAAAATTTCCATGGCTTCCGGTGAACACTCTTTGATAACCATTGAAACACAATTAAGGAGTCCATTTCAAAAATGAACCCAGATCCAGTTCCAACTACTTGTGGTGATTCACAAGAGATTTTCAAAGCCTTCTCAATAGCCAATAACTCAGCTAGATTTGAATCCATATAGCCCACATAAAAGGAAAATAAACATAAGAATTCACCTTTATAGTTCTTTAGAACACCCCCAGTCCCTGAAGGCCCCGGTTTTCCAAAGGAGGAACCATCCGTATTCCATTTGAGAAGTGGTTCAACTGGCAGATGCCACTGGACATTAGGCCTAATCTTAGCGAGGGAGATGGTAAATTTTGATAGCAGCCGGGGCAAGATTCAAACTTTGACCTTTAAGGAATTCTAACTCTTTAATGTTATTAATTCAGAATGCAGCTTTAGCCAAGATGACATTGAATAGGCCTTCTGAGTGAACCTTTCTTCCATTAAAAACCACAACATTCCCCTCAAGCCATATGGACCATATAGATGCAAGAGAAATAATAAGCCAAATTTTTCCTTGGATCTTTCCAGCAACTAGATCAATCCATTGAGAGAAAAATTCATTAAATGAATCGGGAATGCAAAGATACACTCCCCACCATTTTGCAATTCTATACCAAATTGAGAAGGCAATCGGGCAGAGAAGGAATAAATGACTGGTAGACTATCTCCACAAGATAGCGAGGGAAAGCTGAGGCATTACTAGCAATAATTCCTCTCCTAAGAAGGAACTCATTTGTACAAATTTTGTTAAGCAAAACTCTCCAAAGAAAAATGTCAACCTTTGGAGAAACAAGATTTTTCCAAAGAGCTTTATAAGGCAGTGATGGAGGCTGAGATCTGAAGGCAAGCTCTTGAGACTTTATGCAAGATGAAGAAACCGAGAATGAACCTTTGAGATCGTGGATCCAAATTTTTCTGTCGCTTTTCGTCACTCTAGAAAGCGACACCAACCTAAGTGAGTTCATTAGCTGGTCCTCAAGATCCAGTTTCCAAGACTGTAAATTCCTTTTCTAGACCAATTTCCGTGGAGCCAAAATCCACATTCTTGAACTAGAGTTGATGTATTTGCCGCCAAAGCAAATAGCCGAGGAAATTAGTTTTTTAGAGGCACATCCAACCAGAACCTGCACAGGTCTTCTTTGCCCGCACAAATTTTTATTCCCCCGGTGAAAGGCTGAAGAGTTGATACCTTCAGGATATTTTTCCAAATCACAGATATTTTCGCAGGAAAGGAGTAATCAAAAGGATGCAGAGAATTACCCAACCCATATAAGTCAACGCATCTGGTTAAAATCTATTATTTGTCAAAAAAAATTGTTAAGTCCATGCTATCCGCCAATCCAATCAATTTGCTATCTTGTAAATTTTTGCGTGAGAGTTGGCGATCAATTTTATTTATAATATGGATAAGTGACAGAGATGATATTATTTATAATATGGATTAGCGATGGAGATTATATTATTTTTAATATGGATTAACTACTGCACGTGCTCATAATGTCAAGTTTTTTTTAAATTTCATCTTCATCCCTTGTATGATTGTATTTTTTTTTTTTGTAAAAAAAAAAACTCTACGATTCGGTGAGATAGAATTATAACTGTTACTTCTTTTTAAATAAGAAATTTTGAGGTTGGATTGAGTTCTAAATATCAAATATTTTTTTTTATAACTAATCCTTATTAATCGAGCAAATAAAATTTGAATACCATATAAATTATATATAAAAAGTTCATATGATCAATACCCTCGAAGCTTACTCCACAGTTCAAACTTTAATTTATAAATGATGTGGAAAATGGTTTGCCTACATTATATTTATAAATTAATTTACGGAGTTAATTATAATAGCATTAGAAAAAAACATCAATTTAATTTTGTGAACATGAAATTGATAAAAAATATGTATATATTTTTGGTTCTCGATCTATTGCGAACTTGTTCTTTCTCTCCATCTGGTTACGAACAAAAAGGGAGAATTTATTTAAATAATATAATTTAATAAAATATTAGTAAAAATGGAGTATGTTAGAAATTATTTGCGGATTTAAAATCTTTTACAAAGATGTGAGGTGTTGCGTCATTGGTTCAATGAAAGACGCATTAAGATGTTGTATCATCAAACTTGTGTCAGGTGCACAGATCCCATAATTTCCCTCAAGGTAAATAACTATTTCCTATGCACGTAGTCAAAGTAAGTTATGTGGGCTAATAGTTTCCCTCCCTCGCTGTATATAATAAATCGTTCTCGTAATTATATAGATAATAACAATCGAGCAATGGTTTACAATATTATATTACAATATTAACATGTAATTCAGCAAATAAGACTTTCATTTTTGCATCTATAAGCTTTTAATTATAGTATCTAATTATTTCATTTTGATTCTATCTTTTCTCTCTATCCTCTACATAAAACTAATATTCTTAAAAAGTATCTCATATGATGCATTGCAAAATATAAATTAAGTAATTTTAAATTAAGTTAGATTTAATTATATTTTTTTAATATGATATCAGAGTTATCAGATGTAAAAATATAAAATGGTTAGTAAAAAATTGATTTAATTTACCGATTTGAAATTTTTAATAAATTGATCCATAAATTATATTTTCAATTTTATTTTTCTATATTTTTAGTTTATGTTTATGGTTACAATTTATGATACATGTTTACTTTTGAGACTCGAAAATTTTTCTTATATATATTTGGACCCAAAAGTATGATTGAATAATATATTATGACTTGTTATATATTTTTAACAAATAATTTTGTATTTTATTTTGAATAATTATTTATAGTTTAATTAATTGGTACATTTTATTTTATATTTTGAGTTGTAATTTGCATAATTAAAATGAAATTTATGAATTTTGTTAATATTTCTTATAAACTAAATTTTTAATCAATTATTTATAATTAACCGAATCACAAAAATAAAAAATAATTGACTGGTAAATTAATTTTATGCAGAGGATATAGAGAAAAAGTAGAACCAAAGTGTAATAATTAGATATTGTAATTAAAAACTTATAAATGCAAAAATGAAAGTCTTATTTGTTGAGTTACATGTTAATATTGTAATATAATATTTTAAGCCATTGTTCAATTGTTATTATCTATATAATTACGAGAACGATTTATTATGTACAGTGAAGGAGGGAAACTATTAGTCTACAATATTCACTTTGACTATGTGCACAGAAAATAGTCATTTATCTTGAGGAAAACTATGGGTCTTATGCATATGACACAAGTCCGATAATGTAATATCTCACTGTATTTTTTATTGAATCAATGACGTAATATCTCACTGCATCTCCGTAAAAGATTCCAAATCAGCAAATAATTTTTGATATGCTCAATTTTTACTAATATTTTATTAAATTACATTATATAGACGAAACAATCAAATATTAAAATCGTCTTGAGGGCATGCATGCGTATTATAATATTATTAGTTGACAAAAAAATACTATAATTAATATTTTTTATTAATTATTAATATTTAATTAGCGTCACATATCATTTTATTTCAGCATTTTTTTTAAATGATTAATCACCGTGCAACATAAAGTAATAAATATAATTCAATCGATGATTCCTTCTTCACTCTTCATGGTCATACTTTGATTCATATCGGCCTTAATGGGCCTCTAACCTTGTTATTTTTGAATTGATAATTCCGCACCAAAAAATAAGAAATTATTATATAAATGTTACTATATTCTGCTCTTCATATTAGTTATTAGTTATTATTATTTTTATCTCTCTTGAAAAACATTTATTTTGCTTTTCATATAAATTATCTTTCAGCACTAGCAGAAAATAAAATCTTTGTTTTTCAACAAATCATGTTCGCATTCAATACTCAATTGAAGTTGTAATTTGGAAAACAATTACTATTATTTTTTCAATTTTCTGATTCGGATGACTTGATTGATTTATGCTTAAATTCAAAATACATTTACTTTATATTGTAATTAAATTATTTCTAGTTATAAATTTTCAAGATGATCTTTTTTTTTCCTTTTCCCTGGACCTCTCTATATGGAGTTTTTTTTTTAAATTGTGTTTTTTTAAATTATTTAAAAAATAGTGCTACAGTAACTTTTTAATTGTCTTTTTAAAAAATAACAGCTGTCAACTCCGATTGTTTTAAAAAAAGCTGTGAAAATTTTTTTTACTGTATACAACTTCAATTGAGTATGGTTCAATTTTCAATTATAGCTGAATCAAAATAATTTTAATTAAAATTTTGTAAAAATTATAAATCGATACCTAATTTTTATATTAACCAGCAGAAAATCAAACTTCTTTTTTATCACATCCGTTAAAATTAAATTAAATAACAATTTAAAAAAATTTATTAAGTAAAACAGCACTATTTTTAAAATTTTTTATTGTTTATTGAATCAAAATAATTAGAAATCAAATATGAAACAGCACAATCTAGAATTTAAATCTGAAAATGTAGTTGTAATAAATTTCAGATAGAAGAATTTTGCCATTCTTTAGGGATTCTATCCGGCTTGAATGGGGATTAATCTGACTATAGTGGATATTTTGAATATTTTTCATTTTAATACTTTGAATATTAGTAAATATCATTATACATTTTTTTTTATTATTAAAGTAGAAAAATGATAAAGAAATGGACAAATCATGAAAGGTATAATAAAGAAAAGGGTCCATATTGGGGGGTCACGTGTCTTCCACATGGATCAAATCATTTCGCCACCCCATCCCAATATTTTATAAACTTTCATTTACTTAATATTTTTCAAACTTTATTTTTTTAAATTATCAAAACTTTCATTGAATCTTACAGATCTAAAAACGAAAGCCTCACACGATATCTTTCAGATTAATCGAGATGTTTAAGTTATTTTCAAATTTATCGGCTTAGGTGTTTGTTTGGTTGCTTTATAAAAAAATTAATGCATTGATTATATTTTTATGAATTATTATGTCCGTATTTAATCGATTACATGCAACCGACCGGTGCAAATAATAAAAAGTATAAATTTTTTTAAATGATATTCTAAATTAATTTTTATCTTATACATAAAGTATTAGTTGTTAAAATGATTAGTATCCAATTATAAATTGAATAATATTCTATTATGAATTTATTAGTTTTTATTATTTTCGTAAAAAAAAAAAAACTTAATAAGAGATAACCATAAAAACAAATCATTTCATGCGGATACGGTTAGGTCACAGCACATTAACAAATTTGGCACCTAAAAAATACAGTGGTGTGCTTCATTCTTCAACAGATAAATCAATTTATACTAATAGATTATTACATGTATATTAGTGGGAGACATTAATATATTTCCAAATTAGCTACTGCCTCTAAACCTGTCAATTTAAACGACACATTGATGACTCTTACAAGTACTATAATATGCAGAGTTGATTTTGGTAGGAGGTACGAGGAAGGGGGAATTGAATGGAGTAGGAATCATCATTTAATTCAGACTGCTCAGGATTTGCTAGCAAGCTTTTTTGTTTCAGACTATTTTCCTCTCTTGGGTTTTGTTGATAAACCCGGAGGACTTAGCCATCGCCTGGAAAAAACTTATCAAGATTTAGACGCTTTCTATGAACAGCTAATCAAAGAACATCTTGATCCATCCCGAACAAAACCGGAGCAAGAGGACATCCTTGATTTCTTACTTCGAATTTCAAGGGACGGTTCTTTCAAGAATCAGCTCACCATCGATAACATCAAAGGACTACTCATGGGAATTAGTTTCTTTTATTTTACTTAATGAATTTTGCAGCATTATTACTGATCATTTAATTGTATATTAATTGGGTTGTCTTGTTCAATTATGATACATGCACAAATCAATGCGAATTTAAATTTCAAAAAATATTTTATCTATTTTTTTATCAATCACTTTTATTATTTTCACTATAATTAATAAATGATAAATAGACTTAAATTTAGTATTAAATTACGTTATTAAAACTAAATTATCAAATTTGATTGGTTATGACTTTATTGGGAAAGAAAAATAAATTAAAAAAGCAAATTAAATTACATTAAAAATTTAAAAATGACAGAAAAATAAAATTTGAATTTTACTGTAAAGTGACAGATAAAAAAGAATGGATGGAATAATAAATTTGTAAAATGTTGCAAATTAATTACTAGATATCTTCAAAGACACCCAAACGGTCACTAAATCCCATGTTCTAACTGTCAATGTACCTGCAACGTTGATTATCCCTGAAAAATTTTCAGTAGGTATGGTAGCCAATAAATGTAACATACGCCAGAAGCGTAGTAGACCTATTGGTACAAAAAATATTGTTTCTCGAAAAAAAAGGAATTGAAAAATATTCAAGATGATGCTACGTAAAGGGTTAAAAATAATACAGATCAACAACTTTATATTTCTAAAGAAGCAACCTCGCAACTGGTATCAGTACAAAAAAATTATGAGATCTCATTAAAATCAAAAAATATATGGGACAGGAAAGTCATAGTTATTGATAATGTGTTAATATATGTAGTTGTGTAACATCCTTATCACTCCCAACACTGTACCGGTATACCAAAAGCCGAAAAATTTTATTTATTTTTCCAACTTGTTCCTTACATCTCACTAACATATACTTAATTATTTTGATAACAATTTGCTGATGACTTATAACTGTCTAATTTACTATGTATTTAATAAAATTTTTGCAATATAACGGCTGTATATAATACTAATTCCCTGAAACGCAGACAATTTCACACAGCCTCTCAGAGACACAACAATTAATAATAACAACCATAACCATTCATTTTATCTCATACATATCCAAAATATAATTTCACTAATATAACTTCTGTTTAACATTTACATAACCAAAAGTAATGTTAATATATACATGCCAAGTCAATACAACAAAAATTCTTAAAAGAAGTATTATAATTTATATTCTTGCTTCAGCTCCTAATTACCTGCATGCAGTAAAAACTATACACTAAACACTCAACATGCTCAGTGGTGACTAGTAATCGATACATTTCCTAAACTTATTATCATCATTCTTAGATAATAACATATACATAAATATTCATAAAATCATTTAATTTCTTATTAAAACATCAATTTAACTATTATCTATACTATTATTCACTTTAATCACGTAATTACAAGTTTGCCCTTAAAAAGCTTATTTTTGATATTTGAACTAATAATTGAAGCATTTTACATTCATATATACTTATTTTGATATTTATATGAAAAATTTTGTTTTAGTCCTTGTTAACTATAAAATTTACTTTTTAAACAATTTAACTATTATATGACTATTTTATATATATTTAAGCAATTCTTACTTAATTTATTTACTTTTTACACTTTTAAAAAAATTACTATTTTGCTCATAAACTTTCTTTTTCTTTCATTTTAGTCCTTTTTCACTCTTTATTCTTACTTTTCATTGTCTTTTCACATTTTTATCAATTTACTTCCATTATGCCCCTACTACAGACCCGACAGAAAATCTCAGACCGGATACATGGAACATAGACCCCATGGGTCCCACTAAAAGAGAAATGATTTCCAATGAATCATTTTCATAATACTGCAATTTTCACTTTCACTTTACACTTAAGTTATGGAGATCAAAGATCCTACCCGTAGCAAAGTAAGTCGTCATGACTTGCACGCGGTAAAAGGTATTTCTATAGCTAGCCAACTATATCCAAAATTAGTTTTTAGTGCCAAACTAATTCTAAGGGTACAATAATAATTACTTTATTAATCTTTTTAATTCCCAAAAAAATCATTGATTGACTTTTTATTTTTTTTTTCGTTGACTATAATTTAAATTCATATAAATTCATCTTTTTCGACATTTTGTGCAATTATTCATTAACAATTCAATTATTTTCATTACACATATTCACATTTAAATTTCAATAAAATCCTAATAATTTCAATAAACTTCAATAAAATTTATTTATGCATTATTTATTATTTATTATCATTTTTCACTAAAATAATCAATTATTTCACAATATTTCACAACATTCACTATAACATACATGTCACATAATCTTTAAAATTTCAAAATAAATTTCAATTATTCAATAAAAATTCATAGACACTATTTATCATTTCTACAATTAATTTAGGCTAACATATATTATTTTCATGCAAAAATTCCATCATTTTCCTTTACTAAGCAATTCGGCCATCAATATAATTCCTCCTAAAAATTTTATTTCTTTCTTTTTAGCTTCCAATTCATCTCTTCTAAGGTTTAATTTTAATTACCCTAAACAAATTTCATCATTTAATGGCTTTAAAAATTTTTACCCTAAATACATAAAGGAAATAAATTCATAACCTTAGGAAATGTAAAGATTTACTAGTCACTTATAATTTTCACTTGATTTTGGAAGCCTAAGCCTCCTTTTCCTTGCCTTTGTCCCTTGAAAAACTTCCTCCTTCTTCACCACTTACCATGGCCGGTCAATACACCTTAGTTTTCTTTATTTTTTTTGTTCTCAAATGAAAAATACAAGCTCATAATCATATTCTACACCTCAAAATCTATGAAAAACACTAAAAAATCAATTTAAATCACTAAATTTCTCAAGTTCAAACTTACCCCTTTTTTTTCTCTACTTGATTCATCCACTTTCCTTGCTAAAATCAAATAATAAAAGCTATTTTGGTGATTTATAGAGATGAAATTACAACTCTTAAGTTAAAATTTATGAAAAATTTTGAGTGATTAAGAAGTAAGAGAGAGAGAAAGGAGAAAAGTTTGGTTCGGCCAAGAGAGGAGAGGTTGCTATATTTTTTTGGAATTTTCTTCAGATATTTAATTTTTATATGCTCTTCTAATATGTTCAAAATTAGGCTAAATAAATGGACCTATTCCAATTAATTTTTAAGGTTCAATTTAGGACCTTTAAAATCCAATAAAATTTATCTCTCTTCCAATTTTCAAATTTCTATAAAAATAATTCCATCAATTTTATCGCAGTAAAAATAGTTAGTACGCAAATTTTTAAGTTAATCGAAATTCGTTATCATTTCAATTCAATTTTATTAATTCAATTTGATAACTGTCAGTATCATAAAAAATTTAATTTTTATTATTAAAATATTTTATATAAGAATTTATGTATACATGCAAAATTTAAAAATTTTTTCAATTAATTTATTATTTTTAATAATTTATATAAAATTAAGTCACCTCATGCACTTTTGCTAGACCGAGAGTTTAGACCTCACTTTTGCTTCTCCCTAGAGCCGTCGCCAACCGCCACCACCGTGGTTGCCGCCGCCGCCACTACAATACCTTTTGTTTTTGGTATTGTGGAGACGGAAATGCAGAGACTATCTCTTCCATAACATCGCTAAATTACGTTCCAACTTGATCGATCTCCAGTTTAAAGCGAGATCTCTTTTTGCGACTTTAGGGTTTTGTTTTGTGATCAATGGCATCAGAAGATGTGAAGGCTACCGAATCAGCTGTGACTAAGATCGTTAACCTAGCGGAGGAGGCAAAGCTTGCTCGAGAGGGAGTGAAGGCCCCCAGCTATGCTGTTCTTAGTATCTGCAAGTCTCTGTTTGCTGGTGGTGTCGCTGGCGGAGTGTGAGTTTTTCCTTATAGTTTGTTGATAATGAATTACGGTTATTGGAACGAATTTTCCTCTGTCTTTCTGATAGAGAAAGGTCAGAACCATGCTGAACAGCCCTGCTTGGCGGTTCGTTTTTTGTCCAATGAAAATTTGTTTAAACGTTTAGAAAGTCATAGAGAGGAAATTTAAATGAAATTTAAGTAGTGCTGCTCCAACAGTTGGCATGGAGAGAGGAAAATTTCGCTCGGTTGCATTGAGTTCTTTGGTCACTTGTTCCATTTTCCATGAGGAATTCTGCATTGGTTGTTCTGAAATTATTTTATTCTGAAATGTCTATGAACTATAAAAGTATTGTGAACAGTACACACTGCATGCTACTAGCGGGGCGTGATGCTCTTTAAGTTCCACAAGATGTTTCACACCTGTGATTTTGTGATTAAATTGTATATTCTGAATTTTATGATGGTTGTTAGGCCACGTAAGTTGCTCTTTGTGAATATTTGCTTGGTTGAATCTGCATACGGTATTGTTTAACAGTGGAAAGTTCATGTCACTCCTCACAATATAATTGTTTTTACTGTCTTTGATTTAGTGAATGCTCTGTGGTGGTTCAAAAACTCTCCCCGAGATCTTCCTTTGGATTCTTATCAGGAAACACGGTTGTGCAGTATTATGGTACTGATATTGATATCACAAACATGCTGAATTTCCACTGACTGATATGGTGATATGTTTATTTAGGTCGCGTACGGCTGTTGCTCCATTGGAAAGGTTGAAGATATTGCTACAGGTTAGTCATTAGATTTCTTATTGTTTCAATGAACCAATTGTCTATTGATATATCTGTCCCCTTCTCTCTGTGTGTGTGTTACTGACTAGCTGTGTCTTCCTATCTTACACCTGCACACAGCAACATAGATTTTCAATTGATTAATTCCTGCACCGTGCAGGTTCAAAATCCCCACAGCATTAAATACAATGGAACAATTCAAGGGTTGAGGTATATATGGCGAACTGAGGGTTTTCGTGGACTTTTCAAAGGCAATGGTACTAACTGTGCTCGTATTGTCCCAAACTCAGCAGTGAAGTTCTTCAGTTACGAGGAAGCATCTAAGTATGTAATTTCATCAGTTCAAAAGGGACCCATTATCTAATTTGTTATACTAGTTTCTGGTTCTTATTATTGTATATGGTTAATTAATGTATCAAAACAAAAGTGGAGCTTGCTGCTTGACTCTGACACTACTGCTTTTGCTTTTATTCTTAAGTTTCTAAGAGTAATGGTCTGATCTGCAATATTGGCAAAGGCAAAAGAAGAACTAACCACTTAATTAGCCACAATTTCTGTCAGGATTCAACATCTTTTTTCATCTTTCGTGTTGGGAGGAAAACATTACCCTTTTATTTAAACAAAATAAGTTACTGAGGAAGGGTTATTTTCTTTTTTCTTTGTTCTAGTGCCATAATACCATGCATGTTAACTCTGCCTACTGAACTTCTTTTACCATTCATTTTAAAGCATGTCACTTGCTTTTGAGGTTTTTCTTCATCCATTCAAGTATATCAGTCTGCTGATTTTGCCTCTGTGTTTTTGACAGGGGAATTTTGTGGCTGTATCGGCAGCAAACTGGCAATGGTATGTAGTCAATATGTAATGTTGTTTTTTCCTTCTTTTTCCTTTGTGTTGAAAAGACAATCATGGATATCTTGTACGCGCTTCTATGCCGGGCTTCAAAATACCTTGTACAGATTGAGTGGGTCTTCTTGTTAATAATTGCCAATAGGTGGCAGTTGTCAAATACCATAAAAGTTATCTGAGTTCTCTTTACCTCATTCATCCTGTTATTTCCTGCAGAAGATGCTCAGCTCACTCCTCTTCTACGCCTTGGAGCTGGAGCATGTGCAGGGATAATTGCCATGTCAGCAACTTATCCAATGGATATGGTGCGAGGCAGGTTAACTGTACAGGTACTAGACTCCATTTTCTTTTAGACATGTTATAAAGAAAAATTAGTGGATTTTTTCTTTTCTTTTCTTTTCAATTAGTAGTTTCCCATACAAAAATTACAAGGGATTTGAATTTACAAGATATTATGAACTTATGCTAATATTTTTATAGGCTGTGAGTGTAATGTCATTTTATCTCTTTATTTTTTTAAAATTTAAAATGCTTCACCATTTTCTGTAGATATGAGGGTGTTATATGTTGGAAGTTTTGCATTCTTAGGTGTGTTTTATTTTTATCTATCTTGTTTTGCAGACTGAGAAATCACCTTATCAATATAGAGGAATGTTCCATGCCCTATCAACAGTGCTTCGGGAAGAAGGTCCACGGGCTCTGTACAAGGGCTGGCTGCCTTCTGTTATTGGAGTTGTAAGTCATTCCTTCCTTCCTGTACATGAATTTATCTAGGCTATATAATGTATCAGAAAAGGATAAAGAACCTGGTTACTTGGGAAATACCACAATCCATGTGTCTCAATGATGGAGATTCAACAATATTCACACAGCAATCACAGTAAAGGAAGGATTTATATGGATATAATGGAATGTTTGTATTGATAACAAACTCAGGACAACGAACTTTCTCAAGAAAATAGCAATTGCTTAAAAGAAACAAACACACTAAGAGCAGAATAGAGCTACCCTCTCACTCCCTCTCCCCTTTTCAGTCTCTACTGAAAGATACAATTGATTATTTCCCAAAACATGCCATTCTACCCAGCCCTTTTTCCCTTTTATACTTATTCTCTTTCCTTCATGTTGTAACTAACTCCTGCCACATCAGCTGAGGCATGCTCCCCTGCATCTTTCTTCCTCCTCCTCGAATATGCCCTCCCCAACATGGACCTTGGGTCTTCTCTTCCTTCTTCTTGATCCATCAGCTCCTTATCACTCAACCTCGAGTTTCTCTGGTAACTGGGGCACTTTGTACATATAAGGTTTGTTTTGGCCACCTGAATTGTATCTCTGTTCTTTTAATATTTGTTAAAAGGATATTAATCTTTTTCCTGCTCCACAACCTCTTTTTCTGCAGTCAGCTGCTTGATTTATTCTTCTTTGCATAAAACCTCTTTTTTTGTTTTGGGCGGTGGGGAGATAACTTGCATATCTCCTGTTATTCATCAAAGTAAGAAACAAAGTAGTACACTCTGCAAGTTTGGATTATAGATGATCATGTTATTTAATTATATTATGGGAATTAATATGTTTGTGCTTTAATATAAGCCCTGCATCCAGTCTTGGTTTTCAATGGGAGATCCGTGGAGTAGATGAATTTGAGGAAGAAGGGTCACATCAAACTCTGTTTCCTACTTGATAATTGATTAATAGTGATACTCTTGCTGGTAGCAAATAGTAAAACAATTTACTGTTTAGATGTCTTATGAGACCTCGGAACAAAATGGTCTCTCCTCCATTTAACCTTCCTTGGTTTCTTTTGGCAGATCCCATATGTGGGTCTGAACTTTGCTGTTTATGAATCTCTAAAAGATTGGTTGATCAAATCTCGACCATTTGGTCTAGTTCAAGATACCGACTTAAGTGTGACCACAAGGCTTGCTTGTGGGGCTGCTGCTGGGACTGTTGGGCAGACAGTAGCTTATCCCCTTGATGTTATTCGCAGACGGATGCAGATGGTAGGATGGAAAGACGCTGCATCCATTGTGACTGGTGATGGAAGGAGCAAGGCTCCTCTTGAGTATACTGGTATGATTGATGCATTCAGGAAAACTGTTTGGCATGAAGGCTTTGGAGCATTATACAAGGGTCTGGTACCAAATTCTGTAAAGGTGAGTTATTTTTGTGTGTGTCTTTTTCTTTTTCTTTTTTTTCTTTCTTTTTTTTGGGTTTCACAAGTTAATGATTGTCAGGATGGCCCTCAAATTGACACAAATAACAATTTGCCATTTCCTTAAAAACAGATTAGTTGGGATGGTTAGATGACTGCTGCTTTTGATTTTGTTTTGTTGTGCACTCTTTTTTCTCTGGTCGATCAAGAGATCCCAAAGATTTATTTTTCAAACATCTAGAAATTCATCTCCATGGTGGAACTTCTTTTGTGGGTGCTAAGCTGATTATTGTTCTCATGCTCTTATATCCTTGATAGTATCGCAGATTATCTGAATGCTTAGAGACTGCGTAGTAAAAATTTTAATTTGAATAGTGTGTGAGATGAAATATATGCCAGAGTGATCTAACCCTTAGCAGAAGTGGTATTGACAGTCATACCAAGTTTTCTGTTTTCTTGATGTGGATTAAGTTTATGCCCATTTCAATTAAGCAACTGAGATTTTGAGACTTTCCAAGACCACATTAAACTCTTAGCATCAGTGATATCTCTCTTAGTACAATCTTCCCTGGTGTTGACAGTTTGCTTGAAGGTGTGACAAAGTAATGCATAAATTACTAACTGGGTTGATTTTATTGAGGTTTCCAGTTGTTAAACATTAAATTCAGATTACCATTGAATTCTTTGCTCTCATTTTCAGGTAGTCCCATCCATAGCAATTGCATTTGTGACATACGAGATGGTGAAAGACATTTTAGGTGTTGAGATCAGAATATCAGATTGAAGAAGCAGGGGCTCCTCCCAGTAGTTTGTTGAACGAGTTTGCTATTTTTGTAGGCAGGGAAATAGGGATCTGGTAAACTAGGGTAATTTCATTCCTCATTTCTCTCGGAGTGAGTTATATGGTGCATTGAAGCCCGTATTACAAATTGTTTTCCGTTTTTGTTTCCTTGAGATCATGCTGTAGCTTTCAGCACCTCATTCGTATGCTGTGTCAATAAGAATATTGAGGGTACAACTCATGAAATGCGAGCACTCGTGCTCGTAATAGTTGAAGCATTTTTCAGTCATAATTTGGAATAACTAGTTATTGATTGATTGGCCTCCCATTCCTTCTCTTTTGATGTGCCTTTTTCATTTAATTTCTTTCCGTTGCATTCCTATTTATTTGGCATAATGGTTAGTAAAAAATAGGTTAATAGGAACCCCTTTTTGGGTTGACCTATATTGAATTTCGATATTATAAGGATTTGTTAAACACTTATTCTCTTTGCTAACTTTTGTTTTATCTTTTTCATCAATTGGGTTTATGTGTCTAAATGAATTAAAACATGTAATGATATAATATATAAAATACACACATGTAAAAGGAAATATATTTAGCACTCAAAAGGATTTATACTGTCCAGTTTGAACATCATCCCTTCGTGCATAGATGGTGTGTTTTGGATCAGATTAGCACATCAATGCAACTGACAATAATTTGATGTTGTCAGCACGAATGGCGGAAAAAGCACTCCACAATTGATTAGCAGCATCCTATTAGCAACGTTAACGCATTTGACATTTACACAGTAAATCTCCTCTCCGCTTGTCCAACCTATTATACCTTGCCAAAAAAGCTAACCTCATAAAATCACAGGCTGAAACTGTTTAAGCGTGTCGTGCCATTCAACGAGAAGGCGACCCATTTATAAATCCAAATCAACTCACTCGCATTAAATATGTTCGTATAGAAATTAGATTACGGGGGAAAAACACTGCACGTTGCGCTCTTTCTTGTGTCAATTGGACAAGCTAATATGCCTGAATGACACTCAATTCATATAATAATATCACAAAGGAATACATCGAAATCTCTTGTATGCTATTGCATAATACCGTGGTGCGTATTTGATATAGGATAACATTACTACAACTCTATAAGATGATTTAATATACACAACCCTACCATCTTTTTTCTCCTTCATAAACTCCTACTTGCATTTTTCTCCCATGCCTGAACCCAAAACCAAATAGCCTTGGTCAAAAGCCAAATAGCAGTTTAGATAAACACATTACTCTACATTATTTAGCGAGGAAAAGAAAAATTAAACCTGGAATCCTTTATCATTGGTTCAAATCTCTGTGCTCGTCTTACAAACGGCTTAGTATCGTGCAGGTCTCTGCCCCGTTTTCTGGAATATAATCTTGACAGAACGGCCTTAGCTTCATCATTTTTTATATCTTTATGTCCTTCTCACTGCAATCTACTGAATCTTCCGACGATAAAGAAGATAACGAAAGTAACACAATCATGAGGTTCAGCTCATAGAGGAAATCCGAGTTTCGCCTCGTTGAAGTATCATAATCATCATCACTTTCCCTGTTCTTTTCTCTTTCTTCTACAGCCACGTCAAATTTCTGATTTGTTTCTTTTGCAAGATCGGTCATCTTACGGGTCCTACTCTGCCTGAATCGGAAACAGTAACTTCAGTAAATTTTGAATCTAAGAAAACTCGATTGGATCGGTTTCGTTCAGTTGACAACAAAATCCAAAAGAATAAGTGATCTGAACACGTCTGACGTAGGAATTATAGAGCTGTTGATGATATATGCAGGGCAATGAAGCTCATAGAAGCTCGGAGTTACCTTAACTGTATCCGATTTTGGAGACTGTAAAAAGAAAAAAGGCAGGAATATCAAAGAAGGGAAAGCAAGGAGGAAAAACAGAAAAAAGAGCTCAAATGAGTGGGGCTCATTCTTTTCTAATAAACCTAGATGTCGATATATCAACTGGTTGATGCAATTCGAGGTAGCCAGCCCACCAGAAAGTAGCATTGGCCCCCGTGATTAATTGCTGTTCTTCTATTTTTTATTTTTTTTTTCAAAGGAAAAAATAGCGGTTTTCCGTTAATTCGGTTGAACGGCTTGTTTTGCCGTGCCCCGTTAATGGGCTCTGGTCCACCCTCCTAACCCATGGACCGAAGGATATGTGCAAAATATGAATAAGGTACTGTTCTCTTACGTACCGTTTGTTTAAATTAATTCTGATAACAAGTTTCAAATATAAGGATGAAATATTTTTTCCATCAAAATAAAGAATATTTAAAATAAAATTGAAATGTATTAAGGAATTTTTTTCTGAATTATTTGTTAAAATTTTTGAAATGAATTAAAAATATATAATTTTTTATTTCTTAATTATTTTTTATTTAGCTATAACAAAATATGTATATTTTAATCCTATATCAAGATATTCATATCTTGATTTTTTAAAATATAAGTTAAATTTTTTTATGGGATCATTTTTTTTTAATAAACGTTCGAAAAAATTAGAAAGATTAGAATAATTTTATTTTTTTCTATCCTGACATTTTTAAAATTAACAAACATTACCTTAACGTATTTGATAAAATTTTTAAAATATCTATTGTTAGTTGTTTAACAGCAAATCCGCTAATTTTTAAAAGGGTAATCTTTTAAAATTTATTAAGGAATTGTGATTAATTTATTAATATAGAGATAAAATTACATATTAATTTCATATGTATATTATCTTCTTTATACTTAAAGCATCAATTTTTTTAAATATATACATATTTCTAGATAAAAAGATTAATATTATAATAATTTGTAAATTCGTAAAAGATTTATATTTTTTCTTGAGGCTATGCCCACCTAGTATCCAAATCCGATTAGCTTGATTAATCTAAACAGGATTCTGCATAAATTAATTGCTAGAGGCAACCCTTCAAAAATTATAATTTTCATATACATGCCGAGATCGCGAATCAAATTCTTTACATGTTTAAAGAACACAAAATCCTAATCCACTCCGATCAACGGATGTTGATCGTAAAAAAATTAATATTACATACATTTATGAAAATTTATATTTATTGATTAATATATTTTTCATATATTGATAGTTTGAGCAGTTTATAAATTTTTATATTATACTATTATTTATTTAATTTATCAATACGGTGAAAATGTATTCTTAAATTACAAAGTATATCCATTTTAATAGATATTCAATCAAATATCGGTTATAAATAATTTATCAAATATTTAAACATTAATTATCAATAGACTACTAACAACTATTAACAATCGGTATCAACAATCAATTATGCTGATTAACTAAATTAAACGGAACCTTAATATTAATTAGATTTGTTGATATGCCGGCTTGTATAATATTCATGCCGGGCTGGCTGAAACGGCCTTGCAATTTAAATGGTAAATTTCAGAAAAGACTTCAAATGTTTACTATGTACTTTTTAAAACCACTTCTACAAAATAATTAGAAATTAAATCTAAAATTTCAATTTTTTTTACTCTCTTTTGTTATTGGGACCTTTTACTTTTTATTTATTTGATATAATTGTAATTTATAAAATTATTTTTTTCAACAATTTTCTAAAATAAAAAAGAAATATTTTGATCTTATTTGACATTTTAGCCAAATGTGAAGAGTACTTTTCGGATATGGTTATATAAAAAGGAAATTACATCTATAAGAATTTTTTGTTAGAAATAATTATCAAAAATATTTTTTTTTTATTTAGCAAGTATATGAATATGTGTAAGTTAACAATAATTAATATATTATAAATTAATAGCACAAAGTGGCAAAAGGAAAAAGAATAATAGTTAATATTTCCGTCATTTCACTTAACCTATTGAGTTTTAATAATTTTTTTCATTTAATTTCAAAGAGTATTAATTACATATCTTTCTATTTTGTCTATAAGTACGTCTTACAAAAACAATTAATGGAAAGAAAATGTATAATTGTGGAGAATTGATAAAATAATATTTAGTAAATTATCGTTAATATTTTATAAGATTTGATTTTTTTTTTGTTTTGTATGAAAAGCTGTTACGTAAAATGAATGTATTACTATTTAACATTGCATAATATATATTAGTTAGTAATTGATTAGTAGATGTACAGCTGCATTATAAATGGTTTGGTTCGTTTTTGCATGCAAGTTTTGGTAGAATAAGGAAATTAGCTACTGGCTTGAGAAAAGGTCTGATTATAATATAAAGTCTTGCGAGCTTTGCATTTACAACTCAGTTACGTGTTAGCCTACTCCTCCATTTTTCGCCACTCGTTTCCCTTCCACCCTACGTACGTGGAGTCGTTTCCCTCCTCACCTCCAAAATAAAAATAATAATAATAATAATAATACAATTAATATTTTTATCAAATCAACAACTATATTCCAGTCATAATCATCATTATTAAATTTTTTAAAAGCCTCATTATATAAATAAATAAATTATTCTTAAAAGTATATTTTCCAAAATATCTCACCCTGCACCGACCGAGAGTATGTCTATTTCTTGCAATTTACTAAAATTCGAGTCTCTTTTTTTTCTGTCCAAATATATATTATAAAAAAATATTACACTCTACATTTTTTTTTCTCCGTCAAAACAATAAAAAGGGAAATTCTTTGGAAAGATATTTTCCTTGGAGGGAAATTAATGGCCTCTCTTCTCTTTCCCTACTTTTTTCTTTCAAAAGTAAGAAGAAGCAGCCTGTTTGGTTGTGGTGCTTCATCATGCACTGGTATTTGCTCTATTCCGATTATCTTTTTTTCCTTTTTCAATTTTCTTTTTATTAATTTAATATTTTACACTCAAGCAGTTGTTTTTATGAAGATACGATAATGTTATAATGTGGAATTTTGGTGGTACGTCCTCTTTGTTGAGATTGCACAGATTTTTTTTTTTCTCTTAGTTTGTACTTCTTCTGGTCTACCTACTTGTAAAACATGCGTTTGATTTCTGTAATTCTTCATGTTTTATTAGGTGTAGCCAGTAGATACTCAACTGATAAGCTTTAGCCACTGTCCATGTTGTAACGCATTGTACCTTTTCCCTTTCTCTGTCTGAAATTTGCTCCCTTTTCATGTTTAGAATCTGTGGTCATGAACACCTGTGAACATTATGTGATCAAGAATTTTGTTTGAATTTTTCATCACGCGATGCTGATTTTTTTTGCATGATCAATTGTTTTTGCAGGCTTTTAATGAATTCCATTTCCAATATGTTATCCTAAGTCTGAACTCGGACTTCCTCTATGATGTATTATTAGAAATTCGCTTTTGTTCAGCAATTTCCACAAACCTGTCAAAAGGGCTTTGTTTTCACAGATGGAAGGAATTGAAGAGGAAATGGACTCAAAGTCACAACTCCAAGGACAAGGCTGTGATGTTCCTCTCAAATTGGAGAATCAGAATTTGGGATCACATATTAACTGTGCACCTTTAAAGATTGATTGGCCGGAGAGCTCAAATATTGATTCTGTAGATGCAAATAGAACAGAAGACAATAACTCCAGTATACGTGACATACCTTCGGCGGGATCTCAACCTGTCCAAGCGAGCAGTTGTTCAATGAATGATATGGGAAATGTGGTCGAACTGACCGTGAGAAATTATAGGACCCCAAATGTATCTTTAGATATCATCCCTGTCAATAATTTGGTAGGAAAATGGCAGCACCGTGCAGATTCTCCACCTAAAACTTCCATAACTTCCAGTTCTTCTCATCTATCAGTAAATAATACACCAAAGGGAAACTGGGCTGTCAGCAACAATGGAGATGCTCGCAAAGTATCACTCAGTAATGATGGAAAACTGGGTTATAAAATGAAATTTGCTACTGGTACTTCGATGAGACCAATTGCCAACAGTAATCAGCTTCCTTTGCATAGGATTGGTGGATCTGGTCCTGAATCCATCCACCATGGAATCAGCTTGAGAGAATGGATGAAACTGGGCTTGTCTAGAAGGTGTAAAGATGAAAGTCTGCTCGTATTTAGGCAAATTGTGGAGTTAGTGGATTTAGCACACTCCCGATGGGTAGCCTTGCAAGACTTGCGACCATCTGGATTTAAGGTATTGCCATCTAATAAAGTTGTGTACGGTGGTTCTTTTGCCAAGAAAGAGTCAGAGCTAACTGCAACGAATGATTTAATTAAGAAAAGACCGATGGAACAAGATGCATGCACCTATGGCCGTTTAGTTGTTAAAAAGCAAAAACCCAGTGAAGACATGAAACCTTCCAGGCACCCGTCTCAGATTGCCTCTAGTTGTTGCTTTGGGACCATGGCGGCAAATGATATCGACTTTTGTGGAAAAGATGCACGCAACTGTGGGAATATTGAACATCAGTCTCAAAACCATTCTAATTTCCAAAGTTCATGTATGAAAACCGGGCAACAGACCCTTTCTGTTGCTTTACAATTGGAAGAAAAGTGGTATAGAAGTCCAGAGCAGCTGCATGAAGGATTTGACACTTTTTCATCAAATATCTATAGCCTTGGAGTTCTTCTTTTTGAGGTGAACCTTTTACTGTTTATGCGGTTAGTGGTTTAATTTGCACTGGCTTCTTGGGATGTTAGCTTGGTTTACCTGAACTTCAGTTCCAGTGTCATCACTTGTGAAAAGTGAAAACGATAGGTCATTTAACTTAGATTCAAGATTTTGGTCTTCATAATTTTCAAGGCTAAACTTTCACATAGTGTGGTAATGTTACATTTACTTCATTTTGACATTTTCAGAACTTCTTTCAAACTATCTTGGGCTAGAACCAGCTGTGGTTTTGCTCCTTTAATTTTTCCTGGAGCCATGGTTTCTTTGAATACTCCAGCTTAGAACATTGATTTTGGTGAAAATGAATCTTATGCGAGTAAATAACCTTAGTAGGCGGTGAGCAGTAAGTCTATTATTTTTTTAACTAATATAGGCTGTTCCCATCAGTTGCTCAGCCAGTTTGAGTCAAACAAGATGCATTCTACCATTATGTTGGATTTGTGCCATAGGATTCTACCGTCAAAATTTCTTTCAGAAAATCCTAAGGAAGCTGGCTTTTGTCTTTGGTTTCTTCATCCTGAACCTTCATCCCGTCCAACAGCAAGGTATATCATATCTTATATCTTCTGATTCCTTTATTTGGTTGGTTTTTTTTGTGTGTTTTTCTATGTTCCTTGTATTACATAAAATGCACAGCTGTCAGTTGCATGCACTGCATCATGTATTGTTTATATTACCAAATGTCTAAGATTCTGTATGTCTTTGTAATGCGGGTAAGCATGTCTTATCTTCTAAATCCTGTATTTGGCATGCAACAGGCAAATCCTACAGTCTGAATTAATACCTGAATCCCTGTCATTGTGCTCCGGGGATAATGTATGCTCATGTCCTGTAAGTACTGGTGATGAATCAGAGCTGTTGCTTCATTTTCTCAATCTGTCAAAAGAACATAAGCAAATGCATGCCTCCAAGTTAGTTAAATGTATTGAGTGGTTAGAAGAAGACATCAAGGAGGTTAAGAAAAGGCATATTTTGAGGATTTCCTCAGTTTTATCCGAGTCAGAAAAGACATTTTCTAATGAAAGAGAAAAGGGATCACATTATGGTACAGGTTTAGTTGAGATTTCCAGATCTCCTTCTGTCTCCAATATGAATAACATGAGGTTAATGAGAAATATTAACCAGATCAACAATGCCTACTTCTCCATGAGATCTCAAATCCACCAAACTTCTCCAGCATCATACCCTAATAAAGATTCTCTCAAGAATAGATGTATGTGGTCTGCAGTCCGTAATGGGAATGAGGAATTACACACGATTCAGAAATCTGCGGATCCTGTTGGTTCCTTTTTTGAAGGTTTGTACAAATTTGCACGATATAGCACGTTAGAAGTGTGTGGATCACTGAAAAATGGTGATCTACTGAGTTCTTCAAATGTACTCTGTACTTTAAGTTTTGACCGTGATGAGGAATACCTTGCTGCTGCTGGAGTATCAAAGAAGATCAAGGTGTTTGAGTTTGGGGATTTTTTCAATGATTCTGTTGATATACATTATCCGGTAGTTGAGATGTCAAACAAATCTAAGCTCACTTGTGTCACGTGGAACAACTACATCAAAAACTATTTGGCTTCAACTGATTATGATGGTGTGATTCAGGTCTGCATTTCTTATAAATATACTCTATTGCACATAAATTGTCCCAGCTTCCTTCATTATTTTTATCATAATGCTCAATTGCTTTCTAAAGCATTAGTCATTAAGTCTGTCTTTTGAGCCCTATAAAAAGAGTTCTTGTAAGGTATTGATTATTTCCATTGTGCATTGTTTTCTAATTGTGATCAGTATCTTGTGTTTATTTTATAAGTCAATTGTTCTGAGAATGAAATTTTAAGTGGCTGCAGACCTAAGAGTCTTAGTGTTGCTCTAGCCACCCCCTTATTAAGATGACATTATCATTAAATGGTATCTTACATGCAGTGTAAATTGTCTCCATTATGTATTATACGATGAGGATCATATTTGTATTGCTCAGATGGTCATTGGGCAAAATGGATACATGTTGTTACAATTTTTCTATTTTGATGAAGAATTGAAGGAAAGTCATTTCTGTAAATATTTGTTTCTCTCCATATCCAAACTGGTTTTACTAACTTAGAAATTTACCTTTTGAGTGAGTGAGTGAGAGAGAGATAGAATGTCATTATTTTCTTGATATTTTTAATTCAAACGTGCAACTCTAACCATAGGATGTATCTTGCAGGCAACTGCATGGAGTTTTCACGTTGGATTTCTTCTGCATGATTTGTCTTGCATTTGTAATTTCTAGATTTCTTACAGCAAGACTTTCTTCAAAAATCCTAACTGGTCTCCTTAGCCTTCTGGAAACCTAAAACATGAGTTTGGAGTCCCATTGAGGCTTAATTGTATGTAGAAACTTACCTATAAACCGTGTGCAACTTTCTAATTTGTCATGTAAACAGTGAATATTTACTTGGAGTAATTTATAATGATGATGTCAATGGTAAGTAAGATTGTTGTTGATATATTTGTTTAGGGTCACTGAAGCTACCACTAATCACACTTCATGCTGGTTACTATTTCAGTTTTGTTTATAATTATATGGTGTTTATGGATGGAGCCCAGATATGGGATGCAGGAACTGGTCAAGGATTCTCTCAATATATAGAGCATCAAAAGAGGGCCTGGTCCGTAGACTTTTCAATTGTTGATCCTATGATGTTTGCCAGTGGAAGCGATGACCGTTCAGTGAAATTGTGGAACATCAATGAGGTGTGTTTCTTTTACTGCAATATGTGGTCCCAAGTTGTATGTCAATTGACTTCCATTGACCTTGAACATACCATGAACTTAAAAAGTAATGGCATGCTCACATACGTGTAGAGGGGGCAGAGAAAGACAACCAATGTGACTCTTTGACTGACTATTGTGTGGGAAAAATCTCGTCTATTCACTCTTGCCTGGAGGCTTATGCTTGGAACATGGCTAACTATTTGGTTGAGCCATGTATGGAAGAGAAATATTTTATTCTAATTCAGCTTTAGAATTGGATTCTCAGTTTTTCATCTGCAATGAGCTTGTGTATCCCCTTTGTTATTCTTACTCTCTGTCTATCTCAGGATGCCTTTTCAACATTCAATTTTACTGGACTGAAAGTTTCATTTTCGAAGTTGTTCAGAAAAAAATTGTGATTACAGAGTTGTTCTTTGGATACCTTATGGAATCTGGCCAAGATATATTTTTTTCAGTTCTCTGCTTCATGAAGTCATTTAATGGTGTCTGAATCCATTGACCATTATATCTACTACTGTTCCAATCCCCTTAACTGCTAATGATAGACTGACCTAATCCTTTATTCAGCAGGCATTCTGAAATTCTCTAATTCAGATACTTACTGAATTGCTATTATTCTGCTATTGAACTTGGGTACTTTTGAAGGTTCAGTTTGTCCTTGTGAAAGTTTTCTTTTGAGTATTGAGAAGAATTCTGAATGTTATTAATTTGCAGGGGGGTTCTATAGATACTATTTGGAATCCAGCCAATATTTGCTGTGTGCAGTTCTCTCCGTCCTCCACATATATGTTAGCATTTGGATCTGCTGACTATAAGATCTACTGCTATGATCTTCGTCATACCAGAATCCCTTGGTGCACATTAGCTGGCCATGCCAAAGCTGTCAGCCATGTTAAATTTTTAGATCCAGAAATCCTTGTTTCTGCATCTACAGACAACACTCTAAAGCTTTGGGATCTCAATAAGACTAATTCAGCAGGGCTGTCATCTAGTGCTTGTCGCCTGACATATGGTGGGCACACCAATGAGAAGGTTGGTAGCACTATTATATATATATTAAGTATTTTTTACGATCTATGCTATTTTGCTATCCTAATTGTTTTGAATTTCTGTATGCTCAGAATTTTGTGGGTCTGTCTACTTTGGATGGATACATAGCTTGTGGTTCAGAAACTAACGAGGTAACTTCCGTTAATATGAGTACAAATTTGAGTAGTAGTTTGTATTATGGAATATTACATGGATTGGTCATGCTTTCATGATCGGTCACATAACACAATAGTGTGTATATGTGTGTGTGTTTTCTATTCGAAGAGATTGCATCTATGAAGTGTCTGGGTTATTGCATTATCTATGAATAGTATTCTGATGATTCATAAGCTGTACTTTCAGATTTCAATCAGAATACATTGTAATTTGTAGATGGTTACTTCATGACTATTTTATTGAAGATGTGTTATCCTCCCTAATTTTCTAAGAATTCTGTATTGTAACTTTTATTAGTCCTCTTGTTTCTCAGGTTTATTGTTATTATCAATCTCTTCCAATGCCAATTACTTCTTACAAATTTGGAAGTGGTGGTCCAAATCAAGGAAGCTACACTGTCGATGACCGCGGACAGTTTGTTTCAAGTGTCTGTTGGAGACGGAAGTCAAACATGGTGGTTGCTGCCAACTCGAAGGGAATCATGAAAGTATTAAAGATGGTATGAGTCATGACAAGAGCCAGTTTCTCCTCCATTCCTCCAGGAAGCACAGCTATTCATCAAGCATTTACTATACGAATGATTTGTCCCCAAAAATTTATCTGATGCCTTCTTTGCAAGGAAATATGAATATGAAGGAAATGCAACCTATGCTCGAGTCCCTCACTTACTGCACTTAATGGGGAAGGATCATTCCTTCCTTGCAGCCAACTGATGGACATGCTGCTTCCAACAGGTGCATTCATGACAAGAACAACTGGTTCCATAGTTAATCCTGTTGATGAGTGCATCAAGTCAAAACTTGAAGGAAGTAAACGAATTGTAGCATTGAAAGACATTGATTCTGAGCTCATTCCATGTGCTATTTGTTGAATCAGATAGAAAAGAATTCCTACCAACTTTTTGTGGTCAGGACTTGTTTGAAGAAGTCGATCATGGAGGTTAGCTAAATTTGGTTAAGATTGATTAACTGTTAGATAATAACAATGCACATAGCTGGGAGTACATATCCACACAAGCAACCGATACTTGAAGATCGATGTAAATGCTTGAAACTCAATGCGTAATTTTCTTATTGTTTACATTGCTCCTTGGAACTGTACATTCATGTGTCTGAAGCATGCCGTCATGAAATTTTTGAGTAGCAGGGAAGTTGTGTGTGTGTTTTGCCTTTTTTACGCATATGTTAGGTGTTATGGTTCAATGCTCTATATTTTCGTTCCAAATCATTATTTCTATGCAGATCTTTTTATCAGCAATGACTATTTTCTTATAAATCATTTTATTGTAATGAGCTATTTATTCAAATAATTTGATTCCGAATCCTGGCTTAATAGTAAAGATTGAATAAATCTTTTAACTATGAATACCTTGGTCATGGATGACTGAATATTAGTAGCAACAATGATAAAGACGACGACAACAACGCGAATCAGGACTTAATTCAGTGCGGCAAATGAATTTGCTGTACAAAATATCTCTTTTCCAACGTATTTGGTGCACAAATCCCCAAAGTGAACTTGTTGACGTTATGAGAGCTCAGAATCTGATCCGAAAGACGTTCTCCTAATTCTTGGGTTAAACATGCTTAGATTGTGTTCTGAATTCATGCTTAAACTACGCCCACAGGGTGCCAGTTGTGGTGGCCTTGAACGCCCTCTTGCTGTCCCTGCACAACATACATTTATACTGTTATGTTCTACAGTTTGTCATTGTTATTTGGTCATTTTGCAATTAAGGAAAAAATCAATAAAAAATATTAGAACAAGAACGGTAGAATATTTACCTGGCTGTCTACTTGTTCTAACATCTGGTGATTTCTTTGAAATTGAAGGTTTTCTGTTGCGGTGGTCAGGTGACATGGAAATGAAGAGCTTCTTTTCAGTAGGTGACGTGGACATAGAGATTTTCCTTTCAGTAGGCGATGGCAATTTAGGAGATGGGAAAGGATCATAAATAGTGTTTACATTTTCATCTCCACTACCTGAAGCTTTATCACTTCCTGATTCTGAAGTTTCTTTCTTAGTGGCTCTTACTTTTTCTCTTTCAACAACACTGTACACAAACATCTGAAATGGAATTTGTGCTATTTGTGATGATGAATTTGGTTCATCCCAATATGGGAATTTCCTTCTAAGATTCAACTCCATTTCACAATAGTCCACTGCTGGGGTCAAGGAGTCTACTTCTCTGTTATAATCAGGATTCATGGCTAAGAACCGTTTCGTGTACCGAAGAATCCTGCATATTGATGAGAATGTTGGCCTTTGATCTGGGTCTGTATGCCAACACCTCTTCGTCAAGTTAGTTATATATTTTGGTGAATTTAGTGGGAATAATGGCCTTTCTCCTGCCCTGATGTTTCTGCTCATTTTGTCTCCTTGAAGATGGCTATCTTCAAACGGAACTTTCCCTGTCAGAACTTCAAAACAAACCATTCCAAAGCTGTACACATCTGATTTCTCTGTGTACTTGTAGTTTTGGGCACCTCCTCCTTTCTGTTCTTGTTCTTCCAAAACTTCTGGTGCATACCAAATGAATGGGAGGGTTTGGTTTCCATTCTGATTGGGCGAATTCCTTGGAGAGAAACTCTTGACTGATGATAAGCCAAATCCTGAAACCTTTGCCTGAACATACCCTTCTGTGCTTATGTTTCTTGGTTTAACAAGAATGTGATTTGGATTTAAGTTACCATGACAGATTTTCCTTGAATGAAGATACTCCATTCCTCTAGCAATTTGCAGCATAAGATCAACTGCAACAGCAACAGAAAATGGGATTCTCTTTCTCGGCCCGCAACTTTCTTTGATATAGCTGAAAAGGTCTTTATTCATTAGTTCCATAACCAAAAAACACTCTTTCTTCTCCTCATCAGTAAACCCACAAAACAAGTTTGATATATTTGGGTGTGATAGAGATAAAAGTGTAGAAATTTCAGGAACAAGTGAATCAATATTACCAAAGAAGTGTCTAACTGCAAGACTTTCACCTAACCATAATATTTCCTTGTACTGACTTCCACTTCCAAGCCTTCTTCTTACCTGATAATCTTTGGAGCCTAATAGTATCGAACACGGCAAGAGTTTCCCATCTCTACCTTCTAAATTCTTTAAAAGAAGATCTATCAATTGTCTCTCGTACTTTGCTGAACGTGATATTTTCTTTTCGAGGATTTTATCCAGCAGAATCCATCTATCCTCTTTCCAAACTGTATCGAAACGGTCGCATAAATCCTGGGTGATTAGGTACTGCTTAGCGAACTTCCACCGAAATAGCTCAGGATCTTTCCATAACTTCTTATACTTTTTTGAATATATAAGCCTCTTCTTCTGTATCTCTACCTGATTCCATCCCGAAAATTCTCCAGCAGTTTCGATTGCTTCGATTACAATTGGAATGCAGGTAAGTAGATTATGGATATAAAACTGAACACAATCTGTGTTCTGGTAAAGCATAATGGCCTTTGCCCACCAATCCTTTGTCTCCAGGCATTGCTTGATGTAACCTTCTCCTTCTTTGAATATTCTGTAAATTTCCCTTAGTGGCTGCTCTAATATTCTCCATTTCGTGTGCTTCTCTTCGAATTTCAAGTTCTGCTTCATCTCTTCTGCAATCGAATCATATGCATAGCTGAATATATCAAGCAATAAACAGCATTGACGCTGATTGATTTGAATGTTGTCCCGAAATACCATCATTGCCTTCAAGCTTCCTAGAATCTCTCCAATCTGCCTGAACTGTTCCATTTCTGCAATTGTTTCAAAAGATCTGCAAATGGGTACTTTCTTATCACATCAAATGCCTTAAAAAAAGTTCCATAACATCAACAAGAACCAGAAATATATGATAGAAAAAAGACTTACCAGCAAAAGACGAATTGGCCTGGACAAAAATGTTGATTCCACTTGGTTCTTTCTAACACGACGGAAACCTAGCAGAAATCATCAACTTGATCCACACCTAAAAAATTATAATTGGGATTTTTATCAACAATCTAATGTGATAACCACGTAGAAATCATTCAAAACAAGCAAGACTATGAAGATGGGAAATTTTCCTGGGAATCTTGTTTTTGATTGGGAAGATTTTTCCCTTCTTTTTTCTTTATTTTCGGTTGCAGTTACGGGAGAGCCGAGATTTTTTCAATCTCGCCCCAACAGTTGTTCATGTTAGGAAAATTTGGTGTTTATGGTCCTCTGTCGAAGTGTTCCCGCCAGTTGCGAGCTGCGGCGTTGTTAACGGAAATTCTTAATATTCCTTTCTGGCTTGGACGCAACGGAATTTTAATTATGTAACCGTTTTCTAATACGAGCTTTCTTTTACTCCCAATCTCATCTAAACCCGGTTTTATTCCTAAACGGGAAAATGGTCCTGATCGGGGCCGAATGCAGAATCCCAAATTGATCAAGAAACTCTATGTCTCTCTCTCCCTCTCCCTCTCCCTCTCCCTTCCGATTTCTTTTATCCGGGCACCACCATTGCGCTGATCGCATTCTCGCCTCCACACCCGCTAATCAACTATAAATACAGGTAGGTGTTCTGGTCGCATATAAATTAGGCATGCTATTTTATAGTGTTAATTTATTAGTAGACTACTACTTGCAAGGTTTATGGCATCAATCAATTATTTTTTTTGGTCCATTTTTTTCTCTTTTATTTTCCTTCCATATGAAATAGAATTACTGAAAATTAGGCGGAAATTTCAATGAAATGAAAGCTTGCTTGCTTAGTACTGTGCTACTGCTCTCATATCTGATCTGGAACTGCTTCGATATACTTTTTTCTTTTTGGTTAACTGTCATGAGGTGTTCTTTCATTTGAAGATTACAGAAATAATTCTATAATCCAACTACTAAACCGTTAGCCATTTTGTTATTGAAAATACACGAACCCAGTGTCTTTTAATTTTTTTTTTTTTTGGCTTAACGTTCAATTTTGCGCCTGAAGTTTTCCAAGAAAAGTAATGTTGTCCCTAAATTTTACTTGCGTGTAACGTTTTTCAGATGTTTCAAAAAATGTGCAATGTAGCTATGCCCTAACATTTCAGTGGATTTGATCGAAAATCATCAGTTAACCGCTTATATGTGATGACACATGAACATCAAATAATACGTTCACGTAGACGATCAACTAATAATTTTCTGTCAAATTGATGAAAATGTTAGGGCAGGAGCTACATTGCATATTTTTTTAAATATATGGAGGAACATTGTACATAAGTAAAATTTAGGGACAATATTGCTCTTTTTGAAAAATTTCAGGGGCAAAATTGTACATTAGACCTTTTTTTTTCCTCAAAACTATCAATCAAATATGAGGAAATTTCTTATCTAGACTAGATATGAAAAAAATTCTGAACTAAATCAATTAAACTTTTCATGAATGGAAAAATAATTACTATTAGAAATTAAACTTGGTTTTGAATTCTTGGAATATGAGTTAAATTTTGATTTCGCTTCTAGAATCAAGAAACTCCTATTCTAGAGGTTGTGAAGACTTAACCAAGTTGTGTTTGGCTTGGTTAAGAGTACTACTTCAATTTGACTTGGTTAAAGGATTCAATATGGTTTTGAAGACAATTAATACTAATTAGATAATTGGCTTGTAAACTGTCATAGTACTAGTATGAAGAGGGAACTACACTTCGCTTTGTGATATATAAAAGTGTGTCAGAAATTCAGAATCAAAAGAGTTTTAGCTTTAACAAGCTAACATGTTATGGGTCAGCTTTAACAAGCTAACATGTTTTGGGGTTAACTTCAACAAGCTAATACAAATGTAGAAATTTATATATTAATTGAGTGTATCGTTAGCGTTAACAAGCTAATGGGTTAGTTAAAAAAAATGCAGCAACTCAATGACTTGTTATGGTGTTGTACGGTATTAAGAAACAACTCCAACAAGTTGCATTGTGCTTTCTTAGTGTTGTTTGTATTTGTGCTCTTTCGAATCAATAAATTATTGAGTGCTTATGTTGTTTCTCAAAATTATATTGTTCTTACACAATTTATTTGCTAGCAATCACTTCACGTATATGGCAAATAACTACAACTATCATCACTTTTGGGTTATTCTGATGAATTAATTGGGTAGATTTGTTTTGTTCACAAAGAATTAAAAAAATTTTGCTGCCTTATTTAATATTTATCATTTTATTGGTCCTTTAAGTTTAATTTAAACCAAAACAGCCTTTTAAAGTTTGACCATGGCCATATTATGCTTTTCAAGTTTGATTTTTGCCCAATCATATTTCAAATTGTCTGTTACAATCCAAAATCATCTTTGATACCATAAAAAACAATTTTGTATTAGGAAAAATGAGAAATAATTTAACTTAAAATGGAATTTGAGAAATTAGTTTGACTCAAAGATCAAAATCAAACTTTTAAAAAGCTGATAGAATAAGAGAAAAATGATAGAGGTCGATATGCCTTTTTGCCTGAATGGGCCTAAATTGCAGGGAAACAATTTGTTTTTTTACAATTATGAAGTTGGATAAAATAGTAATTTTGCTTCTTTTAAGTAATGTTGTCTTTTACTTTATGAAGCAATGTTGCCTTCAAGGTTACAAGATTGGATCAAATTAACTCCTATTTGAATTTTTATTTAAATTTGAATCATGTAATACAGGATAATATACCCTTACAACTTAATAGATGGGTTGCAAATGTAAGCATGTCATGTTTTAGGCAATCTCATTGCGCGTAAAGATTCAAATAGGGGCTAGTTTGACTTAATTTTGCATATTCAAGGACTCTATTGATTCATTTAAAAGTTTAGAGATAGTGTTAATCTTGTACCCAAAATTGAAGGGCAAAATTGCACCATAAAACTTTTGCAGAAAAAGCATGTGATTGTTGGGATGTCAAAGCGCACCGTTTGGATTGAACAGGTAAGTCTCTGATAACCAGGGTGCAGATTTTACTACTATCTGCCCTTCTTGTTCGCATCTGGATTGGAGAGTAAGAAATGCGGTGGTATATAGCTGCTTCTTTGCTCACTGTTCTCACTAGTTCTCAGGTAAAGATGCTCAATCTTATACCAAACTTCGATCTTCTATTTTTCTTTATTTCACCAATAGTCGGTATTTGCCCTCATTCAACCCCAACGTTAGTCCTTCAACTCCTACTTTCTTTTATGCAATTTCTGTCTTCTGGGTTTTGAGCATCGGATTTGTTTATCTTCAGGGGATTTTAACTACATTATCTCAAAGTAATGGGAAATACAAGTGTGACTATGCTACTGTTCCTTTTCTTGCTGAAGTGTTTAAGGTACTTCAAAACTCACATTACTTCTGTCAAAAAAAGAAAAAAAGAAAAGAAACTCAAGTTACTTGTTTGAAATTAGGTAGCTTTACGATGCTTAATCACGATTGCAATCTGTTCAGTAGTAGTTGAATGATCATTAGGGTTTAATCTGCAGCTTTTAGTTTCTAGTTTCCTTTTATGGAGAGAGTGCAAGAAATCACCTCCTCCAAAGATGACTACGGATTGGAAGACTGTACGACTGTTTCCTATTCCTTCCATTATTTACTTAATTCACAACAATGTTCAATTTGGAACATTGATTTATGTAGACACGTCCACTTATCAAATAATGGGCAATCTTAAGATTGTCACTACTGGAATATTATTTAGGTAAGCATTGCCAAACTTGTCTCTGTCTTTTGGTTATTTTTCTCCTTCCCTGGTTTTCTAACACTTGCAAGGAAGCTGATATTCCTGATTCCTATTTTAGGTTGTTCCTTAAGAAGAAGCTTTCTAATTTGCATTGGATGGCAATTGGTCTATTGGCTGTTGGAACAACCACAAGTCAGGTGCCACTATTAACAACTACCAAATTTGCAATGGACGGCAATTGTTCTATTGGCTGTTGCAATGTTGGCAATTGTTTTTTTTATCTTGTCTTGTTGTGCTATTAGTGATTTATAAGGGATTGACTTTCTGCTCCCATGGAAATTATTTAGATGTTTGAGGCATTGCCAAAATTTTATTCTATTAATTGAAATTGTTGCAGAACAGCAATGTGTTTCTGTTGTTGGGTTTGCTTTGACAGGTTCGGAGATGCTTGTTACAGTGATTAGTATCATAATAAATGTAATGTTGGTAATGTCTAGGCTAATGCAAGCAATGATGTGATGGCTTTCCACTAATTTTGGTCTAACAATGCTTTAGCAAGCAGATATATTTTATATGCATTATGTTCAGAGATTTGGACAAGTATTAGAATATTAGGCAAATGGGTGCAGCAAAATGTGAGGGGAAGGGGATGAAATAGTTCTTGTGGTTGATATGATTGACAATATGATAATTCCCATCTGATTGCCATGGGATTCATAAGCATACAGTTTCTTTTTCCCTCCTTCCATGCAATGTTAATTTTGTTCCATTTAAACAAGGCACATGCATAGAATGCTTTATAGTTCACGAGGTAGTAATCATATGGTCATTGAGCCAACTAGATTTAATGTTCAACGATGCTGATGTTTCTTATGTTTTTTTTATTTTTTTATTTTTTTCTCTATTTGGTGAAAGTTTCTTTTAATTTAACACTTGGTAAAGATTACCCCTAGCTTTGCATGTTACTATCGCTATTGGAGTGACTGTCCTGTGATCTCTTTGTATAGGTAAAGGGCTGTGGAGAGGCTTCAGTCCCTTTTCTCTTCACCAATCCAGGGCTACATTCTAGGAGTTTTGTCTGCTTGTCTTTCAGCATTAGCTGGCATTTATACAGAATTCCTGATGAAGAAGAACAATGACAGTTTATATTGGCAGAATGTACAATTGTATACGTAGGTATCTTTTCTCTCCCAATCTATTTTAAGATAAACATTAGTCATTTTTTACTATTGCTGAAATGATATGTTTTCCCCCTCCAATTCCCCTAGTTGTATCAACATTCCATCATGGTTGTAATGGAAAACTTGAGAGAATTGTTTTCTCCTTTGTTCATATATGTGATAATGGATTTTTTGGTGGTCCAGTAGCTCCTTTCCATCAGACTTCCATTGTAATGGCCTCAACATCAGTCTGGTCGTAAACAGTAAATTTCGATGGTGAATAGTGCACCCGGGCCGTAAAACGGACCCGAAAGTGAAAAATATTTTATTTGACCATCGGGAAGTATTGGTCATGGTGAGTCCGGGGTTGAAATTTGAAGTGAAATCGAGATCAAATAGACCTCCGAAAATCGAAAATACGAAAAAAAGTAGCGAGTCAATTTCCCTGTTAGGAAATATAACTTGACTATGCATAAATTTTTAAAAATAGTAAATGAACTCCAAAAATTGCCATATTTTGCAGATTTTCATGAAATTTCATGTAGAATATTTTGGTATAAAAAAATGAATTTTTCGGCGATGTCGACAGTTGTCGAATCGAACCAGTTTGGTTGAATCGGACCAGTAACGGACTCCGATTGAGCCGAAATTTTATGTACTACCTAATTTTGATGTAATAAGAATTATGTAATTGAAATTGGAGTGATTTGAAGTGAGAAAATGGGAGAAATAATTTTGGGCTTTAAATTAGGTGTTAATGGGCTTTAACTAATTAACTAAGCCCATTAACCTAATCCAAGCCCACAAAGCCCATAACCCAACCTATATAAAGAGGAAAATCTCTGGAATCAGCCAGCAAATCATCTTCTTCCTCCTCTCTTCCTTTTGGCCGAATACCTCTCCACCATTTTTGTTAGTTTTTTCTTCATTTCTCTCTCCATTTCACACCAAATCAAGCCACCTAATAGTAATTTCTGCCTCTCTAGTTAAGTGTTGTGACCTCCTCTCTTCAAATCAAGGAAGGAAATCAAGAAAAATAAGGAGAGAGAGTTTAGGGTTTCATTTGAGGTAAGTGAAATCAATGGGTTAAAAAATTTTCTAAGGTGCCTACTTATGTTTTTGGGTGCCTAGACTTCATTTATGATGTTATTTTTAGCATTTGAAGTTGAAAAACTAGAGTTCTAATGGCTTGAAAATTCGGCTTCCATAGGGAATCAAGGAGACTTGCAAGCTTCCAAGGCTAAAGGCAAGGAAAAGGAAGTTTAGGCATCCTAGAACAAGAAATGAAGGTTAGTGGCTAATAAATCTTAATAATTTCTTTGATTCCAATTAACAACCCTTTATGTAAGTTAGGGTTTATGTGATAAAATGATGATTTAATTGAAATTAATGATGAATTAGTGTAACTAGACCTTGAATAAGCATGTTTAAATGTCTAAATGAATTATTGAATATTTATATAATATACTTACCTTGATGGCCGAATTGCATCCTAAAGAAAACCTAAGTGGATTTTGTGAATTTTAATGAATTTAAGCTTTTAAATGATACTAGAAATGAAATAATATGCTTAGGAATTTTTATGGAATTTATTGAAATTAAATGAATATTTTCAATTATGTAAGTAATGAAAATATGGCATTTATATGAAATAAAATGCAATTTGATAAGAAAGTGAATGATTTTGGTGAATTATGGTAGAATAATTCACAATCTATGTGAAAGAATGGAAAGAAATAAATACGAGAAATTTCGAGTAATGAAAAAAATGAAAACGTTAAAGTTTGATTGCAATTTTTATGAAATTGTGCCCTTAGAATTAGTCTGGCAGTAAAAGCCTAGCTCAGGATATAATTGGCTAGCCATAGGGACATCTATACCGCGGTGCAAGTCACGGCGACTTGCTTAGTTATGGTAGAATCACTGATCGCCATAACTTCTGTTTGTACCTGATATCTGCTACGTGGAAAAATGGTCGTTGATATCATTTTTCAGTCTATATGTGGCCCATGGGGGTCCACGTCCCGAGTATCTAGTCTGAGAATTTCTGTCGGCACTGTACTAGGGGCATGAAATGAAATGAAAATGATAATAAGTTAAAAGAAATGAAAAGAATGATGAAAATAAAGTTTAAAATGGAAAAAAAAGGACTTAAATGAAAGAAAATGAAAGTTTAGAAGCAAAATGGTAATTTTGCCAAAATGGATAATTAATAAGTAAAAATAAATGAGAAATGATTAATAAGGGTAAAATAGTAATTTTAGAGACTTAACCAGGTCAATAAGATAATATATTATGGTACAGGGACTAAATCGTAATTTTACCCAAAAGAAGTGAAATAAGGAATAAATGATTAATAATGGTGAAACTAATGTAAAGGAAATGAAAGTAAATGACTATAATGGCAAAATCGTAAATATTAAGGCAAAAGGACATTTTTGGAATTTAGCAAAAATTTGAGGACTAAAAAGAAAATTAGTCAACCGTTATGAAATAAATGGGAAAAAAATGTAAATAATGTGAAAAACCATTGTTTTTACTAAATGTGATGAAAATGTTAAAATGTACTTATTTTGAAGTTAAATGATTAAATAAAGTATATTAAAGAAATAAATATCGCAAAGAAAGTATTAGGATTGTTAGACACCACTGGGCATAGTTTATGCTCAGCATGTAGTTCTACTGCATGCAGGTACAGAGCTGGAGGAGCGGTGATGCACAGAGTGAAGGACAAGAAATTTTATTATTTAGTACATTATGTAGATTTTGGCATATATATAAATGACTAATATGTATAAATATTTGGATATGTAAACATCTATGTGTGTGATTGTGATGATGAGATGTTTTGAATTATTGGATGTTTGATGGAGATTTTGGAGTAATGGAATGATTGTTATAGAAGTGTTGTGCCTCTGAAAGGCTGTGTGTTGTTTGATTTTTCAGGAGGTTAGTCAAATATAGCCGTTATATTGCCGAAATTTTATTAAGTGAATAGTAAATCGGGACAGTTATAGGTCATCGAATACCTAAATAATCGGTAATATCGAATTTTGGTATTATTTAAATGTTAATTAAAAGAAAAAAAATTTTCAATTTGCGTGCACTGTTCCATATAATCGGAGTGATAAGGGTGTTACATCCATCGTTTCTGGATTGATACCTTTTTTAATTTATAGCTGCAATGATATTTCCAGTAAATATCTGAATTTGATGTTTGTGTATGCTCTAAAGTTCTTCCACTCAATTTTGGAACTAGGTGTATTTTGGTAAGAATGTTGAGGAAAAAAACAGTGGAGGAAAAGCATCATTTTGTTGCTTTTCCTCAGATGAATTGCAAGTTTCCCTTGACAAAATCTTTCTGCACTTCTTCAGAAATTTCACTGGAGAGGGAGAGAGAGCACAGTTTAATTTCTCCTTCCTAAATTGATGACTTCAATATGAAGAAATAATCTATCAGTGGTTTCCTTGGTTTCAATTGAAATGTATACATAGCATCAAGGCATGTCACATGGTGCATATTTGTTGCATAAAAAAGTCATTAAGGTGACCAAGATACATTCAGTTTGAATCTGTGAAGAGAGAATTTGACAGTGGACATCCTTTAACCAGGTTTGGTGCAATTTTCAACATGGCTAGACTTCTCGTGGATGATTTCAGAGGTGGGTTTGAAAAGGGACCATGGTGGCAACGCTTGTTTAATGAATACACCACTACAACGTGGATGGTGGTGTTAAATCTTGGTTGTTCTGGACTTCTAGTTTCATGGTTAATGAAATACGCTGACAATATTGTCAAGGTATCTACATTCCATTTTGTTGCTAAAAATCTTTGTGCATGTGTAAATTTTTACAATGTACTTTTTGACTGGCATATTTGATATCCCAATTCATGTATGCAGATATAATTTGTGATTGCAAACATTTGTTGCTTACGTTTTTAAAATTCTATATTAACTGCTACCGGTTCTTTAATTTACTTTAGGTGTACTGGACATCGATGGCAATGCTATTAACCATGATTCTGTCTGTGTTCCTCTTTAATTTCAGTCCAACATTGAAGGTAAATTTTGTGCTTACACCCAATCTTACTTTTGCTCTCTCCCATATGTATTAGTATCATTTTGTTAGAAAATTGTGAAATGCTGATCATATTTATTCCTGTTTTCTTGTGTTAATACAGCTTTTCTTGGGAATCATCATTTGCATGATGTCGCTACACATGTATTTTGCTCCCCCAGGTATGCTAGTGGATCTGCCTCCGAATGGGAAAGCAGATCCAGAGAGTCTCATAGATACTAAAGTTGAAAGGACCAACTCCTGATGTAAAATTTTCATGGAGAACTAAGAATTCCTTGGTTAGCTTTAATTATTATGAATACTGAAATAGCTATCGAATTTTTAAGAAAAAAAAAAAAGTTGAATCACTGTTAGTGCACCAATTTGATAGTGCTAGTTTATTCAGCATACGTGCCTTTGGATAATGCTGCCCTACCGAAACAACAGTATAAGCAATTGCACTGGTATAAATGAGAACACATATATAGAGATATAGTGATGGTAACAACAATATCTGGTTTCTTGATCTTGGTGGGGTCTTTGGCATATAGTAATAGCCATGTAGTTGCTACCACCAACCGAACAGCTACAGAACAAGAAAATAAGTCACCATATGTGGTCTGTATTCCTCTCAAATTGTTAGATATCAGTACTTATTTATGAGCAGTTTTTTAGTGTGCATGTTAATAATTCAATGCCCTACACGATAAATGCTCTTTGATTATTGAGGTTATTTTTTACCTTTCTGATATTCATAGAGCTAATATGTGGTCAAGAAGAAGCGTTCTAACTACTGTAATTATGGTTCCATAATTGCTTTGGAATTGACAAGTCCTATTGATACTGCTTGCCAATGCCAAAACTCATTGAATAAAATATTAGTGATGCCATTTCCTAGAAGGGTAAAAAAAGAAAAGAAAAGAAAAAAAAGATTTGAGGGCATAAAGGAATTCTGCAATAGTAGTTGCTCGGATAGAGTTTAATTTTAATGTTGTTTTAGAAGGAAAACTACATTTTAAAGAGAGTTGAAATGAAACACTTGTTAATTGTATAATTCTACTTTCGATGTCAAAAACACAAAGTAGAAGCAGAGTTCGAATAAGGAGTTAACATTCTGGAGGCTGAATGGGATTTGCTTCCTTCTACACCACCTAATTTTATTTTGAAATTTTTCTTCATTTTTCGTTAGGTCTTCTTTTATTTAATTACTAGCAACTAGTAAAACTTAGCTACTTGCAAATCAAATAGAAATTGAAATATACAAACAGTGAGTGATGTGCTTTGAAGTAATTCTAAAACTATTAACAAGTCTGTTATTGCTAGTCGGTTGATTGCAAATAAATTTATCCCAATATTAGAACTAATAATGAGATATTCTCGGCCACAAAAGTGCGACTTCTAGAATCAATTAAACAACTTACTTTGCACTAAGAAGCCTACAAGGTTTTATGCTTAGACATCCCCAATACGGCATTAGCTTTGTGGAGAAGTTAAAACCAATGAACTACTAAACAATAACATGCAAGCTGGGCCAGCTAAGATCAATGTAAGAGATGCTACGTATGGAAATACAAAACTAGTTTCCATAATAAAAATAGTAAATTACAATATTGCCACGACAGCTTAACTATCACACCTACCAAAAAGGACACGTATAGTAATGTAAGGTCTCTATAAAAAAGGCCAAAGCATGAGTTGCTGCTATAACAAGTAGCTTGGAATTTGAGAGGGGGCGGAAATTAAACATGGGATCATTGGCAACTCCAGCTCAAAATATTGGCAGCAATGATTCTAGTGGCAAGAATCCAAAGAACAATGGTTGTGGGTATTTTCAGATGCCGTTGCACTATCCTAGGTATAGCAAAACTGAGTATCAGACCATGCCTGAATGGCAGATTGATTGCTTGCTCAAACAATATGGCCTGCCTCTTACTGGAAACGTTGATCAGAAGAGGATTTTTGCTATGGAAGCTTTCCTATGGCCTCATTAATTTTGGTTTCTTATGTAATTTCTTCTATTTTGATTAGTGTACAAATTTATTTTCAATTTGAGGTCTTTATAGTTAGTTAATGTAGTAACTTAGCAAGATTTTTGGTTAGTTCTTGGCTACATATATATGGAAGTGTGTTGGTTCTGTTTTTTAAGTCTCTTTCATCTGGGTGATACTGATGTACTGTTTCATAATAATTATGAATAAGTAATTTCTTCCATTTACGGCCTTCCTTTTTAGTTTATGCCATAGTAATTAAAATGCACACACCATAAATAAACAGTATGCTCTTCGTAGTAAATACCCTTCGATTATTGAGGCTATTTATGGCTTCTCTGATATTCAGAGCTAAAGCTACAATGGTCAAGAATGAGCTTCTTCACCATTTTCATGGAAGTATTAGCTCGGATAATTTGTATGGCAACACTTCAGACCATATTCCTTTCTAAATCGCAAATTTAATGATCTCCAACAATATGTTTATTCCGGCCACCATGTAGAGATTTAGTCAAACTACTTTTTAATTACACAAATAAATACGACTACAAAGGGTATTAATTAGCTTAATTTGTGGACAAGCTAAAACCAAACGAAACTACTTTACATGCAAAAATTAATTAAAGCCAACTAGAAGTAGGAAGGCATGCATATACCCAATACATTCACGAACCTATATATGTTTCAAATTAAGAGGCCAAAAATTCTCCAATAAAAGGCAAAAACATAAACATGGGGTCATTGGTACGTATTCCAGCTCCAAACATGAACAGCAATAAATCTAAAAAGAAAATTAAACAAAAGAATGATGATTGCGAATTTTTCAAATGCCATTCAGCTGAGTATCATTTGCCATGCATACTCAATTATCAATGAGCAATTTTTGAGAAGATACTACAAAGACAGCAGGAAATAAGTATTTCATTTATTTATTTTTAGAATAGACGAAGTAATTTATATTTATCCATAACAAACCATGTTTTCCATGCAGGAGCATTTAGCAGAGAAGTAACTAACAAAATATATATGCAATCGATCACTCGTTCCTGAGACTAAGCAAGTAAGAATTAAAGAAAGTAGAGGTGAATGAAATTTAATTTGGCATGGTTTCAAAAGGCAAACAAAAGCTAAAGCTGGGGTCATGCTAGGGGGTCTGTATAACTTTACTTGGTTATGAATTATAGTCAGATTTCATTCCAATTTAATTATAAGTTATAAATTGATACTTTTACATGCACAGCATATACACATTCATCTATCATTATAATTTAACTTTGTGAGATCATATTTAAGCAATTCCTAGTTTTCCATTCCTTTCCCCCATTCAATTTTATCGAAAATTTCCTTATTTGTGATCATTAATTATTAAAAGAATATTTTTATTTAATTATAATTAGAAACTTGGTCGTTGCACATATTATACATATGCAAATTCAATAAAGTTAAAACATAGAAGAGTGAATCCCCTTAAGTTGAGTTTTCTCTGTTTGAATGAGGTATATTATTAATTATTCAATTATCAACGAGTCAACTTTTCCTTTAGAAAAAAAAAATAGTAAACTGTTTAGCTCTTTTACCATTTTAACGTAAATACCTTTTTCCTTCGAGTTAATAAGGCTTTGCAAATGGTTAATTATAATTTTATAAACCACCGGTTAGGTACGTTTTCACTTGCCAAATCACAAGTATAACAGCTTTTTGTACGAGTTTAAAAAAAGTTTGATAAATTCTTTCAATTATGTAGTAGTATTATTTTACTAAAAATAAATGCATCGCAATTATAATTGAGGTTAAAATATTTCCCTAGATTGATTGCTTCTTTTTCCCTTGGAAATGAGTCCAGTAATTAGAGACATAAGCCCATTTAATTCTTCGTTTGCCGAATTAAGGAGACAATATTGCCGGAATGAAGAAGCAGAAGCCCAATCTTTGTCTCTTATTTATTTATTTAATAGACCCAATCTTTGTCTCTTAATTCCTTCCTCAATGCCTTTCATACCATGGTTGGTTTTTTAGCATACATTAGTGCGTCGAGTTGGATCACTATGTAATCAAACATTTTTTTTTTTTTATGAAGAGAAATATTCCAAAATACATGCCTGTTCTTAGAGACCATAATAAGAGGAAGACAAATATTCAAAAAAACTTTAATATAATAATCACAATGTACCAACTCTTACTTGGGATTTCCACTGGTATTCAATATTCATGGTCTTTATAAAACTACAATCCAATTATTTTTTTTTCCAAGATCATTTTCTTAAATTTCCATTTAAGATATACCAATTTTTAAAAGTTTTTTTTTTTTAAATCAACTTGTAAGCTTCTTGTAAAATAAGTAGTTATTTTTATTTTCAAATATAATTTTTTTCAAGAATTATGTCACGATTTTTTTCTTTTTCATTTTATATCTTTATATAGATACATGTATACTGAATTATAATTCAATATTTTTAATATTTGAATTATGTATACCATATAATATAACTTAGTATATACCAAAATCTATTAACAAATAGATTTTGACACAAAAAAGTTTAGTATAAAGAATAATGGTGAGAATAATAATATAAAATTTGAAATATTTTTAAATATATTAGATAGTTTTGCGTTGAGAACATTCTGTTATGGAAACTTGAGTTTATTTCCACCAATAATAACAAATTTACCTCGAGCACTATTATGAGTGTGAACAATTGTACTGAAAAATCACACAAGGTAAAATTTTCAAAAAAAGATCAGAGGGGTCACAAATGATCTCACTTAAAATTCAATCTCCTAGAAAATATTTTTCAAATAAGTAATTTAATAGCACAATAATTCAATATAATTATACCCGACAATAGTTATTAAATAGACAAATAAAAAATATCAAAATTTAACAAGATTTGGCCAATTATGCCTATATTATCAAACACTACCAAATTATATTTCACTATTTCAAAGAAATAATACAAGTGAAATATTTACAAAAAAGAGAAAAAAATTTAGCTTTAAGGAAAGATAGGCAATTTTTGGGATGAATAAAATCATCAAAAAAGGCTTGTTTATATAGGGAAACAAAACCTCACTAATCCTATGCTTTTCCAAAGTGGGATTGTTAACAAATCTTCATTATCAACAATTGTGGCATGAATGAGCCACAAAGTCAACAAATCTCCACCTTGGCGAACTTCACATCTTCAAATCTCTCACAAAACTCAATTTTAGTAGTGTCATCAAATGCATTTCAAAGTGCCCAACTTCAACTTTTAACAATATTGATTAAGTCCAAACAATGTTGCAATTTGACCACAATCACTACTTTTGTCAACATATTAAGCAGGATTTTCAATGGTCCTAATCTTTTAGATTGCTACTCCACCTTCTTCCAAAACCTCTTGTACAAAATGATAACAGACATCGATATGATTTGTCCTTGCATGGTAAACCTAGTTCTTTGCTAAAAGGATGACACTTTGACTATCATAATGCACTTTGATGTGCTTCTGTTGAACCCCTAATTCACCAAGCAATCCTTGAAACCAAATTGCCTTATTCACAACCTTTGTAACTGTCATATACTTTGCCTCTATAGTAGATAAAGCAATTGTTGACTGTAAAGTAGACTTCTAACTAACTGGTGTCTTCATAAGAGTAAATACATAATTTGTAGTTGATTGTCGTTTGTCCAAATCACTAGCATAGTCAAAATCATAATATCCAACTACACATTAATCATCTTGCTTATCTCGCAAAAATACCAAATCAATATCTACAGTGTTCAGAATGTATCGTATAATTTATTTCACAACTTGCCAATGCTCATTTCTAAGATCATGCATATACCTGCTCACAACCCCAACTTTCTCTGAAATGTCGGGCCTTGTACACACCATAGCATACACCAAGCTACCAACAGTATTTGTATACGGTACTTTTTCCATATATTCCCATTCTGCTTCATTCTTTGGAGATAAAGATGCATTGAGCTTGAAATGAGGAGCAAGAGCAGTACTAACAGGTTTTGACTTTTCATTCATGCCAAACCGATTTAACACCTTTCTCAGATATTGTTTTCGGGTCAAACAAAGTCTCCCCAATTTCCTATCTTTGTTAATCTCCATGCTGAGAATCTTCTTGGCTTCACCTAGATCCTTCATTTCAAACTCCCTATTCAACTGAGTCTTCAACTTCTCAATCTTTATCAGACTCTTAGAAGCTATCAATATATCATCAATATAAAAAAGAAGATATATGTATGATTTATCTTGTAGCTTGCGCAAAAATACACAATGATCATATGTACTTCTTGTGTACTTCTATCCCAATATAAACTTGTAAAATCGTTTATACCACTGCCTCAGAGATTGTTTCAATCCGTATAATAATTTTTCAAGCTTACACACCATATTCTCTTTTCCAGCAACTTTGAAACCTTCGGGTTGAACCATATAGATTTTCTCCTCCAAGTCTTCATGTAAAAATGTAATTTTTACATCCAATTGAACTAGTTCCATATCCAATTATGCTACCAAAGCCAATAAACTTTGAATGGAGGAATATTTTACAACTAAAAAAAACTTCATTATAGTCAATTCCCTCCATCTGAGCGTAGCCTTTAGCCACCGGCCTTGTTTTGTAACAAACATCATCTTAGTCAGGAAATCCATATTTCTTTGCATATATCCATTTGCACCTAATTATCTTCTTTCTCTTCAGGAGACTAGCTAGCTTCCATGTCTTATTCTTATGAAGGGACTACATTTCATCATTTATGGGTTTTCTCCACTTCTTTACTTCTGAACTTTTGACCACTTCATTATAAGTGGTAAGAATGTCACCAGTTGCAATTTAGAATGCGTAAGCCACCATATCAACATAGCAAGCAACCTTTTTTATTGTCCTCTTTGTCTCACTTAATGCAATTGATTCATGTTGCTATAGAGGTTCTTGGATTGGAACCTCTTCTTCATCTAACTTCTCATCTACCATAGGAGTTTTTACATCTGCTTCATTATTTGTTGGGCTAACAATTCTTTCAAATTTCACCTATTTTGGAGTACCATATGTCTACTCAACACTTTCAATTGTCGCCTTTCTCAACATGGTAGATTCATCAAAAGTAACATCCCCGCTGAAGATTTTTTTTGACTCTGGACACCAAAGTCGATATCCTTTCACATCAGAGGTAATTCCTATGAAAATTATTTTCTTTGCACATGGATCCAACTTTGATTCCTTAACATGGTAGTATGTAGTGGAACCAAATACATGTAAGAAATCATACTCTGTAGCAAGTTTTCCAAACCATTTCTCTAATGGCATTTTACCAACAATAGCACTAGATGGTAGATGATTAACGAGATGGCAAGCATATGTAATAACTTCAGCTTAAAATTCTCTACCCAACCTAGCATTAGATAATATACATTGAACTTTCTCCAATAATATTCTGTTCATGCGTTCTGCCATCCCATTTTATTATGTTGTATCCCTAACTGTGAGGTATCTAACAATGCATTCATCTTTGTAAACTTTTATAAATAGATCACTCATGTATTCCTCGTCATTATCTGTATGGATAAACTTGATCCTTTGATCTGTTCGAGTTTCCACCATTTTTTTTTCATTTGAGGAAAACTCCTAGTACTTTATCCTTAGTCTTCATAGTATATATCCAAACTCTCCAGAAAAATCATCAATAAAGGTCACATAGTAGTGCTTTTCTCGCAAAGAAGTCATCTTGCAAGGTCCCCACACATCAGAATGAACATAATCCAAAATACCATTGGTATCATGGATTGTTATTCCAAATTTCACCCTTATCTTTTTCCCTTTGACACAATGCTAGCAAAAATCTAATTTACAAGTCTGCACTCCTTTCAACAATCCTTATTTTACCAGGAGATTCAAAGATTTTTCACCTGCATGCCCCAAGCACATATGCCATAACCTAGTTGCTTCTAACTCCTTTTCATCACTAAAAGCCACTGTTGTTGTTCCAATAACAATAGTATCTTGGTAGTGATACAATCTATTATTCTTTCAAACTCCTTTTAACATAACAAGTGTACCAGAAATTGTCTTCATCACTCTACATTCTGTTTCCACCTTGAGACCCTTTTCTTTTAGAGCCCCCATATAAATGAGGTTCTTTGACAAACTAGGCATATAACGAATATCTATTAAGATTTTAATTGATCCATCATGATTTTTCAAATGAATGGAACCAATCCCATATGTGGCGAAAGGGAAATCATTTGTTGTATAAATAACTCCATCTTCTAGTTCTCTAAATTCATAGAACCAATCCCGATTGGGACATATATGATGACTCTAGTCTAAATCAATCAGTCATATACTAAAAGAGCTAGTTAACAGCATAACAACAAGTGAAAAATATGAGTTTTCATCATTACACTCAGCTACATTGAATCAACAACAACCTTTTCCTTGTTAGATTTGCCTTTATTCTTCAGCTTAGGATAATTTTTCTTTCAGTGCCCTTTTTCCCGGCAAAAGGCACATTCATCTTTGCCCAATTTGAACTTCGACTTGGATCTCCTTTTCTTTCTTTTATTTTGGTATGCGAATGACCTCTCACTACTAGAGCTTTTGTAGCTTCATTTGTGCTTTCTTTCTTATCCATCTTCCTCAGTTTATAATTATACAAGGCAACACAAACTTTACTGAGAGACACAACAACCTTCTTATGAAGTAAAGTCATTTCAAGAAACTCAAACTCCTCAGGAAGGGATCCCAACAACATCAAAGCCAGATCCTCATCTTCAAATGTCACATCCATATTTAATAAATCAGCAACTAACTGATTAAAATCAATGATGTGATCATTTATTGTGGTACTCAAAATATAAGTGAATTGAAATAGTCTTTCTTCATGTAGAGCTTATTCTGATTGCTTTTCTTCAAAAAATTATCCTCCAATGCCTTCATCAATTTACTTGCAGAAGTTTCTTTTGAGAATGCATACTTCTGCTCTTAGATAGGCACGATCAAATTGTACTACATGCCAAACGATTAAGAGTTTTTCATTTTTTCTCATCAACATCATCTAGTTTCTTTTTTTTTTTCAAAGGCAATGTCTAGACATTGCTGATAGAGAGCGTCTAGAACCTTACTTTGTCACATGCCGAAATGGCCCGTACCATCAAATTTTTTCACCGCTACTTTTGCATTTGTCATTGCATTTCTTGCCAAAATGGACGAGGAAGAAGCAGTGGATGGATTTGTCATTTTTGCTACAATTGCTATTCAATATCTGTCAATGTATAATGCCAATAACCCAAGAAAATTTTTTTTCTGATGTGAAAAGTCATTGCAACCACAGAGCATACTAAGAAAGAAATTAGGCTCTGATACCAATTGTTGTGGAAACTTAAGTTTATTTTTATCAATAATAACAAATTCACCTTGAGCACTATTGCGTAGGTGACTAGAGTGTAAACAATTGTACTAAAAAATTACACAAGGTAAAATTTTCAAAAAAAATTGGAAAAGTCACAAATGACCTCACTTAAAATTCAATTTTCTAGATATAATTTTTCTAAACAAGTAATTTACAGCACAATAATTTACTACAATTATACCTGATAATAGCTAATAAATAGATAAATAAATAATATCAAAATTTAACGAAATTCGATTAATTATATCTATATTTTTGAATACTATTCAATTATATTTTATTATTTTTAAAAAAATAATACAAATGAAATATTTAAAAAAAAAAAGAAAAAAAAAACGTTAAGAAAAGATAGATAATTTTTGGGATGAATAAAATAATCAAAGGAGGCTTGTTTATACAGGGAAACAAAACCTCACTAATCCTAAGCTTTTCCAATGTGGGATTGTTAACAAATCTTCATTGTCAACATTTGTGGCACGAGTGAGCCACAAAGTCGACACATTCTACAAATGGAGAGTTTTGGTGGATTTTGTGTATTTTTAAAGTAATTGGAAGTTTTACTTCTGGATACTTTTAAAAGAAAAAATTAAAAAAAAAATGGGAGCATTTAAAAAAATTAAAATTAAGGGTACACTGTATAAAATTAAAGAGTAACATAGATACATAGTGCGCAAGTTAGCATAGTCGATAGATCATTATCAAGCCGGCACACTAGCATTTCCCACTTCCTCTGCTCACCGTATAAAGGCATTCGCAGTGTCCGCAAGCGAAAAAATTTCCTGGATTCACTTCCCAGTTCCCACTCATTTCAAAAAACCTTACGCACCAGATACTCACATTTTTCTCTCACGATCCAAAACCCTAATTTGCCCGAGAGAAAAAGTGAGACAATGCCTCGAGAAATTATTACTCTGCAGGTTGGACAATGCGGAAATCAGATCGGCATGGAATTTTGGAAGCAGCTCTGCCTTGAGCATGGTATCAGCAAAGAAGGCATTCTTGAAGATTTTGCTACTCAGGTTCATCACGTTCTCACTTTGTTTATCTTCGGGTTCCACATTTCTATGTTGTTTTTCGGTGTCTTTGAGAAATTTGCTTGAAGTGGCTTTTTAGGTGTGAGAGCGAGCGTTTAGACCTTTTGTTAAAAATGCCACTTACTCTAAGGTGTTATGTGGTTTATATTGCGTCTAAGTTCAAAGTTAATTTTGGTTTTATGGTGTTGCTGTTAAGCTTCTTGCCTAATTAATTGGTTGATCTTTTCAAGTGTTGCAAATAATGCCATCGCCTTCCATTCCATTTGTCTATGAATCATTTTGATCAGTTCAACTTTTATCGGAGTATACTTCTTTAGGAAACAAAATTCTTAGGATTATTCAGGGGGCCTACTCCATTTTGCTAGACATCATTTTTTGAAATGACTAGAGTGTAGACTGTGTTTTGGAGCTCAAAAAATGGGACAACTACTGATAAGAGCTTGCTTTAGTCTACATGCGAAGTGGAAATAATTTGCCTTCAAATAAGTCTAGAAATTCATCCATAATTCAAATACTAATCAATATTTCTTTTGCCGGTGTTATGGGTGGCTAGGAACTTTTACTGCCTTGCTCAGTTATTTTCACAGGAACATTTATTTCCCTCCTCGAGAGTTCTAATCTAAATTTTTAATCATTAATGCTGTAGGGAGGTGATAGGAAGGATGTATTTTTTTATCAAGCTGATGATCAGCATTACATACCACGAGCTTTGCTCATAGATCTGGAACCTAGAGTAATCAACGGTATTCAAAACAGTGAATACCGAAATCTCTACAATCATGAGAACATCTTTGTTTCTGATCATGGTGGTGGTGCTGGAAATAATTGGGCAAGTGGGTATCATCAGGTTTGTATCTTAGTTATCCTATATCTGAATTTTCAATATCATTTGCATATTTAAGTCAAAGGTTTTGGTTTCTTCACAATTTTTATGAGGAGGTACCACTGTGTTTCAGTAAATTTTGTGTGTCATTGGGGTTTACTTTGTTTGTTTTTTCTTTTTCAGGGAAGGGGGGTAGAAGAGGATATAATGGATATGATTGATAGAGAAGCTGATGGGAGTGATAGTCTAGAGGGTTTTGTGCTTTGCCATTCAATTGCTGGAGGAACAGGCTCAGGTTCACTTTGACTTTTTCTTTTGCTTTTTATATTAGGGTTTCGAATCCAGCGTATTTGCTGTAATGGTTGCACAATAAATTAATGCAATTAGTGATGTGTAAGGAATAGAACATTGTCATATGCCTCTCAGTTGTTGACTTCTCTGTCATTTTATGATGAAGGTATGGGTTCATATCTGTTGGAGACTCTAAATGATCGCTATAGCAAAAAGCTGGTTCAGACATATAGTGTATTTCCTAACCAGATGGAGACAAGTGATGTGGTGGTGCAGCCTTACAACTCACTTTTAACACTCAAGAGACTGACACTAAATGCTGACTGTGTTGTTGTTCTTGATAACACTGCTCTGAATAGAATTGCTGTTGAACGCCTGCATTTGTCGAATCCTACATTTGCACAAACTAACTCTTTGGTATCTACTGTAATGTCTGCCAGTACAACCACCTTGCGGTATCCTGGATACATGAACAATGACTTGGTTGGTCTTCTTGCATCTTTAATTCCAACCCCAAGATGCCACTTTCTTATGACAGGATATACACCACTTACAGTGGAGCGCCAGGTACCATTCTAACTCGATGTTGTTTGTCTAATATCTAATTTTTGTGATAACTATATTCTGAGTTATTATCCTCCCTATCATTGGTTAACTAATTAGTGAGAGGTCTCATATGAATAATTGTTAGAATCTCAAAAGTCATGGTTTTTGGAAATATTGCCCTAGGATTATTTCTAGTGTGATTATTAGTTTGATTTCATTGAATTGTTGTGTTGCCTTCTTTGTTCAATGTATGCTCACAAAATAGAAGCTTCAATATATAGTTGTGGTTGGACTACTGTTGTTAAGGAAAAAGGGGAGGGAATTAGTTATGCCTAGCTGGACAATTCTTGTAACGGTTTTGCTTTTGGTTTTCTGTTTTTTTTTTTTTTTTTTTTGAGGAGAGGGGGGAGCAAGGGGATTCACTCTCTTTGCTCATTCAGATTTTCTGATTTAGAGCAGGGTTCCTGGGGGATTTACAACACTGTAATCTAGTTATCATCAATGAAACAAGCCACCCTTTTCATCTGTTAAATTGTTTAGCCTATTATTTTTCTAGAATTTATCACTACTCTTAAGTTTGTTCCCTATCAATTGGCGTCGTCTGTGGGAAACCTCTTCTTGCCAAAACGTAGAAAATGAATGATCTACCACCACCACCACCACAAACTCGTTTACAGTCCAAGATCGACCTACAAGCCAGAGTGGATTCTCATGAAGAAACTCTCAATGCCATACAGCGATCCATTGCTGCCCTTTAGAAATTTGTAGAAGACAAATTAGAACATATGGATGCCAAGCTCTAGAAAAAAGTCGAAAAGCAACCCATAGCAGAAGAAACAGAAGAACAACATACCGATAGTGAACCCGACTCTAATAATGAGACGCCTAGAAGAGTTTTCATCCAATCTAGCGCAAGATTCAACCAACCCAGCTCTCCCCAACTGGATACTTGCATCAGAACTAATCATTTTGGAATGGGATCAATGTCCCTACCCAAGGTGAAGGTGCCAGAGTTCTTTAGACTAGAACCACGTAGTTGGCTTGCCAAGGTTGAGTCATATTTCAGCGTCCATCAAACTCTAGAGAGGATGAAGCTTCCAATAGCCCAGATATGCATGACAAGAGCAACAACCACCTGGTTTTCTTAGGCGATTCATGAGAACCTGCACCTAACTTGGGAGCAATTTAAGCTCAAGCTAAATGGGCGTTTCTGCAGACGAGGGATCCAGAACCCCTATGAGGAATTGCGGACCCTCTTTCAAACCGAGACTTTGGATGGCTACATCGAGGATTTTGAGTCAATCATTGGATACATCCCCAAAACATCCGAAGCTCAATGCCTTGGATACTTCATGGGATGGTTGTTGGAAGGTGGGTCCAATATCTCAAACGACAAACCTATGAGGTGGCCATGGAGCTTGCTAGGGATGCTAAACTTACTTTTAGTACTCAAAGAAACCGTACGATGACAAGGGAGAGAGGCGGAAGAGCTTGGAGTCGATTCTGAGGTAACCCACGTTTCCCTCCCTATGGTGCGACCTCTTATTCCCAAAGAGATGGGTCAACCCGACCCGAGAATTAAAAACATGGGCCCTGGCCCATTAACACAAGTTGAAGTTCCTCCACAACATTTGTTCTACCCTCCCAACAGAATGCAACACCCACAACGGAACAAAGGACCACACCATCTGTATCTGAAGGAGATCGAAGAGCGTCGACGGCTAGGCTTATGCTTCAAGTGCGCCCAACCATACAGCTCGCAACATCATTGCAGTGTAGGGGAGTTGCAGGCTTCGGTTTTGGAGAACGATTTGTTCTTAGACATGGACGAGCATAAGGAGGAAAATGCAGATGAAGTTGAGTCTGGAGAGTACGATAAAGGGGATGGTGAGTGCAATGCCCTTGAAATATTTTTTGGACTAGGGGAAAAGGTTCGGGCACCAAGAACGTTGCGGCTAGAGAGATTTATATACAGGATACCAATCGTTTTGTTGATTGACTCAGGAGCAACAGATAACTTCATTTCGCGAAAACTGGTACGATCACTAAACCTTACCATTGATTCTATCCAATCCATGAATATTAAATTGGGGAATGGGATCCATGTCCCTGTTCGAGAAAAATGCAGAAATGTTGAGCTGTAATTGGGCATCGTCAAACTGTGTTTGGATGCTTTGTTATTTGATTTAGGGTCACTAGATATTGTGCTAGGGATTGATTGGTTAAGAACCTTGGGCAATGTCGTGCATATCCGGGATCAGAGGTGGATGCAGTTTGAGAATGCGGGTAAACAAATCCAACTTAGAGGTATTGAATATCCAATACCAATAGTCGATGAGCCCCTTGACGAATTAAATGGGGTTGAGATTTTCTCAAAGTCAAACTTGAAATTTGAATTTAACTAGACATATGATGGGCACCAGGAATTTCATCTCGGATCCTATCTTCATTGCTTCGTTGCGGGACCAGCCCCACTATTTTGGGCCATATCAGTTCAAAGTCAAGGCCAAAGGGTTCCAAATTAGCTCTATCAACCTTTCACCTAAGTTGGCATTGGAAATAGCGGAAGATTCTTTCCTTGAGAAGGTGCTAGCCACGCGAGTTACCCAAAAGGAGGGTAAAAGCATAACCCTATGGCTGGTGCCATGGCGATCAAAAGGCGTTGATGCTGCAACCTGGGAAGGTGAATATATAATGAAAAGTGAGTATCCCCAATTCAATCTTGAGGACAAGACTTCTTTTCAAGGGGGTGGCAATGATGAAGATGACACTCAAGATGGGTTGAGGGACCAGATAGCAAATGGGCCTAGGAGATTATTAGTCTACACCCGCAGAAAGAAGCCGCAGCAAGCGGGGGTGCTCCAGGGAATTGATTCAATATAGTTGTGGTTGGACTACTGTTGTTAAGGAAAAAGGGGAGGGATTTAGTTATGCCTAGCTGGACAATTCTTGTAACGGTTTTGCTTTTGGTTTTCTTTTTTTTTTTTTCCTTTATTTTGAGGAGAGGGGGGAGCAAGGGGATTCATTCTTTTTGCTCATTCAGATCTGCTGCTTTAGAGCAGGGCTCCATTGTTTGGAGAGGGAAGTTATCTTCCGAGGGGATTTACAATACTGTAATCCAGTTATCATCAATGAAATAAACCACCCTTTTCATCTGTTAAATTTTTTAGCCTATTGTTATTCTAGGATTTATCACTGCTCTGAGTTTGTTCCCTATCAGTTGCCTTCTTTGTTCAATGTATGCCGACAATATAGATGTCTTATGTATATATATATCTCTTGGTAGGCTAATGTGATACGCAAGACTACTGTGCTGGATGTGATGAGAAGACTTTTGCAGGTGAGAAGCATAACATGTAGTTGTTCCAGGAAATGGACATGAAGTAATTTCTTGGTTCTAATAATTTCTGCAGACAAAGAATATTATGGTGTCCTCTTATGCACGGACAAAAGAAGCTAGTCAAGCCAAGTACATCTCAATATTGAATATCATTCAAGGAGAAGTAGACCCTACTCAGGTAATGATATTAAACTTTTTATGAACTACTATGAGGTTTTCTTCTAACTTTTGCCTGGACTAGGAAGTTGCCTGCTTTTTTATGATTTTTACTTTTCCTTTTTTAGTGATTAGAAGTGCATATCTTTTTGGGGTTTCATATGTTACTATGGTTCAAGGTCCTATTGTCACCACATCGATCCATTTTAAAAATGGCCGAATCTTTGAAAAGACTTCTCATAAGTGGATAAAGTTTTGTGCTTGCTTGGGTTTGGTTATGGATCTCTCGTAGTAAATTTGTTTGCAGAGATAACTTCTGATAAGACGATTGATTTGGTTTTTACTTGGTTTTTAGCTAATTAATGTTATTCGTTCTCAATCTGTTGCTACATAAATTGGGTAACCATGGCCTTTTAGCTGATTAAAACCTTACAACCCACCCCATTTCCAGTTAGCATATCATATGTTAGGCTTCTTGTGCTGCTGTCTATTTTACAACCTATGGTTTTCAATTGCCATCCTCTCATCAGGGGTAAGTTAATATTGCTTTATTTCATCAAGGTTTCACTTGTCTTATCTAAAAGTATTCCTCTTACACGTCACTTTGTAGACCATAAAGAGGTGAACAGCTAACAAATATTTAATATGTTGAAATTTATGCATTCAATTGATAGCTATTTTCCTTATGACTGTATCTAACAATGTTGCTTTGGACATTCTTTTATTAGGTGCATGAAAGTTTGCAGAGGATTCGCGAAAGAAAGCTTGTTAACTTTATAGAATGGGGCCCTGCTAGCATACAGGTCTCACTGTTCAATAAAAGAAAATAAAAATCTTCTCAGTATTATGTATATTTATTTCCTCCTAATGTTGCAGTAGATTTACATTTCCAGTTGTGTTGGTTTTTATCTTTCTTTTGTAGGTTGCTCTGTCAAGAAAATCTCCATATGTCCAAACTGCCCACAGGGTATGAACCAGTTTGTAGCTATCCTTTTTATTTGGTCATATTTTTTTTTTTGGGATTGTTAGAAGATTTAAAGCAGCTCGAGGTTTTTGAGCAAATTGAGTAAATTGATCTTTGTGGCAATTTGAAAATGGTTCGATGCTATGTTGCCCTTAATGCTCTGCTTAGTGTAAGGTAGTTCAAATTTGAGGAAGAATAAACTTGTGCGAGCTGCATTTGTAGGTAAGTGGCCTCATGCTTGCAAGCCATACTAGCATCCGCCACCTCTTCAGCAAATGTTTGAGCCAATATGAGAAACTGAGAAAGAAGCAAGCTTTTCTTGATAACTATCGGAAATTCCCAATGTTTGCTGTAAGTTGCTTCCTTCATTTTTATCATGCATTTCAAGTCCTAGTGTCAACCATGGATCTTACCCTACCAATACACTGTTCTGCTTAATCACTAATTACTAATTTCTGGATCAAAAGATCCTTTCTTTTCTATCATAAAATACCAATTTTGTTCTGGAGAAAGCTGGCAAGCAAATGGTGATACATTCTATAACATTTTTTATACGCTTCGTGGGTCCTTTCCTCAATAGTGTTGGACAAGTTTTAAGATGTAGTTATACTTACACTGCAATGCCTTTCTTCTTCTCTGATACAATGTAAAATGTTATCAGGACAATGATCTCTCTGAATTTGATGAATCAAGGGACATAATTGAGAGTTTGGTTGATGAGTATAAAGCTTGTGAATCCCCAGATTACATAAAATGGGGAATGGAGGTAAATGCCCTTGCGGTCCTGACACTTTATGCTTCATTTCTCTCATTTCAGATCTTACTAGGGCTTTCATGTCTTTATGTAGGATCCTGACCAACTTTTAACTGGAGAAGGCAATGCGAGTGGAACTGTGGATCCAAAATTAGCAGTTTGAACGTGCTAAGTTAAGATTACACATCTTAAGGTAAATAGTCAATACTGTCTTTTTAATAGTTTCATTTTGGGTTTGGGAGTCCACATCACGGACACCTAGATATTTTCATGCCTGCAACTTGGAGTTTGAAGGATATCAGAACCCATAAAGTTCACCTTTTATTGTTGATGTATGGAGGTCTTTGTTTTGTTCACTTTTCCTCTGTTTTGTTTCTGCAAAAAGGTATGACTAGCTTTGAAGTTTTTCATTTGCAGGACTTGTTATCGTGCTAAGATGCACACTGAAGAGCGGGTGTAAATAAATGTAGACAGATTACATCAAAGTTCTCCCTGTTTTGCGGGCAGCCTGGTGTGTGATGTGCAAATGATTTGCTGTTTGATTTTTTTTAAGCTTCTTCATCTGAATCCCCCATTTTGCGTTTTGGAGAATCAGAATCTCACTGTATCAGGTTTCTGAGAGTGGTCTAATGTTTTGGTTGGCAATGCTGAAATTTAGAAAGGTACAGGCCGTGAATTTGCAGCCAGATCATCAAATATATTTCTCGGATCTCTTGGATTCTTTGGATTTGTATTTCTAGGTAAATGGGCAAAATATGATTTTTATATGGTTAATTGCCGAATTTCACCAACATATCATGTGCACCATGTTATGTGGTCCCATCTATGTTCTGTTTGCCAACGGTCCAATGTTGGTATTTGGCGAAGGTAGTTACTGTAACCTATGTTTTCCATTTAAATGGTTTTTTAGAAATCTGATAAAAAAAATTATGTCTGCATTTATTTATTATATACTAATACTTTTAATAGTGTGATAAATAAAATAGTATATTTGAAATTAGAATAGCGTAAATTAGTTAATTGTGATTTTTTTTTATAAAATCAAAGTTTTATAATCATTTATTCATTTTTTATATTAAAATCAAAGCAACAAATTAGAGTGAGATGGAGGGACTATATTCTTCCTCTAATTTTTAAATATGTTGTGGTCTCCCATGCTACCAATAATATGGTTTTTTGGTGACCATTTAGGAATTCTGAGAAATAGGTTTAGTTTTATTTATTTTCACTGAACTTGCAATAATTAAAAAGAAAAAAAATTTTATAAAAATAATTAAATTTTGTAAATTTATATAATAAAGTTATTTTGATTGGATTTCGGAAAAAAAATTGTTAGAAAATTTATGTGTCAGCACAGTATGATACATGATATGTTGATGTGGCAAGTTCAGAGGATGACACGTGAATTTTTCGGCAATTTTTTTATTAGAATTTGATTAAAGTGATTTTATTATATAAATTTATAAAATTTAGTAATTTATACGAATTTTTTTATAATTTTTTATAAATTCAGTAATTATGATTAAAATTAAAATTGAAAAATATTTAAATTTTATTTGTATGTGCTTTGCCCTCGTTGGGTACTTTTTTATTTTTTGTCGAAACCAGTCATTGTGCATTAGTTTACTTTCTTGCAACCATCATTCTAGAATTCGTGCAAGTGTCTTGTTCGATTGGATCGCCACAACTTTAGCGCGAGGGATGAGCGAAAAAACAAAATAAAAATATTATTAACGGTAAAATATATTCAAAATCAAATCAATTTATTATATAATCGATTCAATTAATTTAGTTATAATTTTAAATTTTTTATTATAATTTAGATTTTTAGATATTGATTAATCATTAGTTCACGATTAATTGATTTATATATAATATATATTATATTTTTATTTTTATACTTTAAAAATTTTTTATTTTTCTTATATTTTGTTTTTAAACATATATAAAATATATTTTTATTTTTATACCTTAATTTTTTCTATTTTTTTATAACATTTATCTAATAATATAATACTTTAAATTAAATTTATATTATGTCATTTTCTTTAATTATATAGTAATATTTATATATAATAATTGCTTAAATTTTATATATGTTATTTTTTATCATATATAATAGTATTTAATTATATTTTTTATATATTTTAAAGTTTATATTTTAATATTTAATAGTATCCAAAATTTTATTTGACTTAAAATTAAGTATATTAATTTTCAACCAATATTAAATTTATTTTATAATATTAGCTATCAATTTGTTGAATATGAATTTTGGAAAGTAAATCATGTTTGTTTTATAATTTTTATTTTAAATTACTTTATACATTTAAAATTGAATTGAAAATTTTTTAATTTTTTTATAATTTTATGTTAAAAATTTTAATGGTTAACCAAAAAATATTAATTAACTAAACCAAAAAATTGAAAATGATGGATTAATTAATCGAATATAACGAACTGATTAATAATTTAAAAAATCAATATTAATAAATTGGTTAATTTTTTTTAATAAATTAATTAATCGGTTCATGCTCATCCCTATATAGAGCAAAAAGTGCACTAAACAATCCATTAAGAGCATTTAGACGCTCTGAAATTTTGATTTCTCTCTTTCAACCGTGGGATGCAAGTAGGCATCAAAGATGACAGCCATTGCAAAAAAAGGCAAGAGTAGTCGACGTGATATAATTACAAATTTTGAATTTTTTTTTTAATTACGTGGACTGGTTAACCATATAATCACAAATGCTTGTTTGAGAAATGCCTATTTGAATCGAAACATATACAAAGAAGTTACTTTTTTCTACACATTAGAATATATGATTGGTTTGCTTGATGAATTTTTCATATATTTAGTTTAGGTAAGAAATTCTTACTTGTTAACTATCCATGTTAATTATTAAAAAAATGAATTTTCATGTGAAATTGTCATGTTTAAGTTGTAATATTCTATATATATATATTCGAAAATATCATTTGTTTTGGTTTATACCTTACATTTATTATCGTTATATATTTGGACAATTTAAACGTGCATGCAGGTCATCATATTTCGCGCGTGTGTGTATATATATAAGGAGAATAATGTTGGCCATAAAATTAAAAATAAAAATCATGTGAGCTAGCTTCTCATTTGTAACTATTCTTAGTTCCATGCATGTGAATAAATTTCTACCACATATCATAGCCTTTTAGGGATAAGAGCATGGCAATTTATTAATCAAATATTGTTGACTAGCTTTGAAAGCATGTTAGGTTGTTTGTTCTCTTTTTTCGTTTAGCGTAGTTGGAAGCCGTCCACATTGTTGCCAAAGAATTATTAATAACTTTGTCTAAACTAAATTAGTGGTGGTTTAAATGTACATATATTGATTAAGTTAATAGAAACAATTAATTTTTACTTTACAAATATCTTACACAATTACTCGTAATATCAATCTCTTTAAAAAATAATAATAATAATCTTTAGATATCATATCTTAATTTTATTGAAAAAAATACTAAAAATCTGCTAAAATCTCAGAAATCACCGTTTCTGTTGGAAAAATTGCTGAGGATTTTTAGACTTGAGATTCTCCTTTCCTAATTCAAACTTTAGTATCATGAAGTTTTCTTTTAGATGAAACAATGAATAAAATAACCGTTAAGTCCGTTATAATAATAGTTAAGAAATGGAAATAATGTCAGCGACAACCATGCTGACAGCCTGTGAATAAAAGAATTAGAAAGACCACCACATGGCATTTGGCTTTGCTTTATGATTTTTTTTTTCTGCAATAATAATAATAATAATAATAATTTTGTTTTTATTTAAAAAAATCAAAGTGGACCCCAACACCACAAACTGCAAAAGCCTTTCATTAGCCATATAAAGTCATAAGTGGCTTACCGTTTTCTTCTCGTTAACAGCAAATTAATAAACACTTCCCCTTTCCATTTAAATTCTCCCTTCCTTCTCTCTCTCAACGCTCATTTTCTCTCTTTTACTGCTATTTCTCCCTTTTTCTCCTTCAAACCTTTCGATTACTCTTCAAAATGGCAGTTTCCGGCTCATCTAGGACTTTTATGGGAGCTTTGGCCATCTTTACTCTCATTTTCGTCATCTTCTCTCCCTCTGTTCAGGCTCAGGCTCCTGCTCCTACCAGCGACGGTAAGCTTCAGTTCCTTCGTTTTCTTGCTTTCTCTGGCTTAGATCTGGAATGTTGAAAGCATTTTTTTATTACTGGCATTATTCTTCTTCAGCTTCTGAATGAAGTTTTGTTACAGGAACTTCTATAGATCAAGGAATTGCTTACATGTTGATGTTGGTGGCTTTGGTGCTCACCTACCTTATTCACCCATTGGACGCTTCCTCTTCCTACAGTTTCTTTTGAGTTAGAAACTTAAGAAGTTAGGGAATTGGAAATGAAATTATTTCATATATATTTGTATTTAATCAGTGTTGAGGAGATGAATTTGTCGCCTGCTGTGGATAAAGTTTGTGGCTGGTTTTCCAAGGATTTGATTTACCGTTGTGGCTGATTAGTTGGAATTTGTAATTTCTTCTTCCTCTGTTCGATTGTTTTGCCAATGCAATTTTTTCCACTGCAGTTTTAACTTTTTGTTTGATCTTTTGAATAGATTTGGGTGAATATGAATAACTATCTTCTATCTCATTTCCACTTCTGCGAGGGCAATTAGCATTAATTTGGAAATAGATTAGGTTTTGTAATTATTCATGAGTGAAAGGAGTATCGTAGAATAAAGGCATGTGCCAGCTCGTGATGAATAGGATAGTTGCAATATAGTAAATGCAGATAAATAAGCTGGCTTTTTGTTGTCGTTGTCCCTTGAAATTGGGTTTTTCCAGCTTCACGCATGATAAAAATTATAGTATACTTTGGCTTTCCATGAAAGGGGCAAGCAGAAGCAGGAAACAGCTCTTAATCAAAATTATAAACTAATAGTTTGAGGCTCAAATATCTTTTCAAATTACAAAAATCTTGAATATTTATTAAATTTAAAAAATATACTGTAGATTCCTACTTGTATTTTTCAAAGTTCAGAATAGATAGATTAATCAAATCAGCATAAAGAGAAACTTATCCGCCAAAAATCCCTCGCATGGATTTCCTTTTCTTCTATTTACAAGGAAGACAAGTTTCCTCCATTCGAAAAGAAGTAGGGCCACCAAAACCCTGTACCACTTAAAAAGAAGTAGGAAGACAAGTTTCTCTTTTTATTTTAACAATGAGCAAGTTGCATTTACACCTTCAGCAGAAAAGGAAAAGAAATAAATCATAACATAATTGGGAAATGGAGAGTGAATAAAAAAGAAATCAATTACAGCAATGCTAGTAATTAAAAAAAAAAACGATATTGAATCGCTGCAAAGAGAAAGTAAACATATATCCTGGATTTCCAGGCCCATATTTGTTATTTCTGAAAATTTACTGTGCTCGACTTTCTCAGCCAGTCATGTCCAAGACTTGTACCCACCCCTTTCTGTCTGTTGATCACGATTATTAACTGCCAGCATAATGCCCCACATTTTTGGAATGTACAGTCTTAATTTTTCAATTGGCGGAACGGGGATACATCTCTTTCAACGAGTACCATGCTGCATCCTACATTAGTATATATTTCACAACCTCATAGAATGAAACTACTATCCCAACAGAAGGACCAGCACGGGCAACGCGAGGCCCTACTCCCGTAAACAGTCCCTTTAACCCTCCATCCCTGTGGTTCACATGGAAGAAAGCTGATCAATGGTCTTGATGAGGACTAACGATTGGTACAAAAACGAACTATTTTAAGAGCTTTCCTAATTTGGCGTTTGGCTAGGCAGCCCGATGTGCAAGCAAACAAAACAAGCCAGCCACAGCACAAGTTGCTAACATTTGTACGTGCACATTTGCGCACACATAAAATGCATCCAACACAAGCAATAGGAGGAGATGATGACAGATGGTGGCAGACCAACTACCGGGGAGTCGGAAAGGCAAAACGGATATTGAGGAGCACTAATTTACATATTAAGTCTATGAGAATATTGACCTTCCAACACAGATTCGCAATAAATAATGACAATACCACGTCTAATGCTAGTCATGTAAGATTTCCTAACAGCACAAATAATATGATATCAAATAGAATAATGCCATATTGCCACATGCCAGCTTGTGGTAAACTGGAACACAACTTCTTAAGGCCACGGCGGGCAACAGGCTTTCTTAGCAAAAGATTGCCCCCAAAGCAGCTTAATGCCTATCAAATGTTATAATACGTTCTTATGTGCTGCTCTGCATAGGCCACTCCTGTGACAACTTACAAACTGCAACACCCTATACCCGGTGGATCACTCGAAAATAAGGAAATTTTTGTGACCCACAAATTAAGAACTTTTAGATAGACACATAACCCTCAATATCCAGGTTTTTTTTCAAACCAAATATAGTGTTACACAAATACCTTTCAAAACAGTCTACCTACGAGGAAAATTATGGGCACATACTATTACATAATTGATAAAGAAACCCAAAACACTTTTTTTTTTGTTTTTATTAAGACAAAAAAGGATACAAGTATTTCATAGGAAGTGAAATCCAAAAAGTGCACCATACCTCCAAATTTCCTTCAGCGTATGTCTTGTAGTCATACTTAAGACCCTAGTTGGATCCTTCTATGAATTGCAGACAACATAAAACACATTAGTAATAACCATAAAATTGTCGAAGTCAGCAAAACTTTTACTTGCAAGTAAATCCATTCTTTATGTGTCCCCAAAACTCTTATCCCTTTCCATCTTCTAAATTTTAACATTTTCGTCAGGTTCCACATAATATCCAAAAGTAAGAGATGCCATCCCCAGTGAAAGGTAATATAACAATAAGCCATATGAATCCAATTCAAGCAAAAAGAGCTAAGTCCAACTCATATTCCGGCCAAGTATGGGATACACATGCTTAAGATTAGAAGAACCCATGTGAACTGTACAAGTTTGATCACTCATATGAGACATGTCAACCACAAGTACCAACCCTAAATCACTTTGCCTTTATGATACACTGTAATATTGTTTGTAACTTCTTTCAGAAGGCACATTCAGGCCCAAAGATACCTAGATTAAAATTTCAAAGATAGCTAGTTTGTAAGGATTACCTCTATCTGCCTTCTGGTCCTTGCAACATCTAATGGACATGTTGCAGCTGCTGCTATAGTTCCGGCAACAAAACCAGCAGAAAAGTTTGCTCCAAGGACACTGACTGCACTGGCATCGTCACCAACAAAAGAAATAATTCCTCTCCTAGTCTTCCGTGCATGTAAAACAAAAAGCATCATTAGGTTTGCTCATGTGTTGGACCAAAACCAATGAAGGTCTATTTTCTGGAGAGAATGTGAAACTCACAGGTTCAAGTGTTGACCAGCAGATTGCAGAGAAGGGAACATCACGGGCAAGTTGTGCTCCAAGCCCAGTCCATAAGATGCGATAACTTTGAACTATTATTGATAGCATGTCAGCAAATAAATCAGATCAAGAGGCAACAGAAAAAGTATAGCAATAAAACATGCTACTTAGTCAACTAAAGCAGACAACAAATTAAAATAAAAAGAGATTCAAGTCAAACCAAACAGGACTCAGGAGTTGACTTACATTTTTGAATGCTGTTTGGGCTCTTAAGTGGGTTGATCATCTCAATTAGCGTCTTCAAGACTCCTGGAGGCTTCACACCATTTGGGGTATTTTTGAATGCCTACAAAAGGCACCCCAAAATGAAAAGAAGTTAAATAAGAGACTCATTCTCCAACAAAAAGAGTACTTTAAAATCACATGGCAGAGAGAATAGCTAAAAGGCTTCACAATAGACAAAGCCAATGAAGAGTAATTCTTAGAACTTGGACAGAATGCAGCTTTATCAAAGCAAAATTTTAATTGTATTCCTAGTTTCTGGGTATAAACAGTTCATTTATCTTACCAGATTATGACTCTCCCACTCATAGCAAAGAAGCAAGTTACTTCTAAAATCCAGAGCGCCTATATTATATTTGAAAGAGATCATATTGATGGAATTGGACAAAAAGGCTCAGCACTAAAATGTGTAGACATATATCACCAAAAAAGTAGTCAGATGCAACCTTTCAGCGGAGGAAAAGGTTACAACATTGCAAACACAAAAGATCAAGTTCACAGCAAGATTAGTGAGCAGTATACTGGAAAAGGACATAATAAAGAAACCAAGTACCTGCATGCGAGTTCTTGCCAACTCCATAGGGTAACAAGTAACACAGGCTAATGACCGTGCAACTGATCCTGCAACTAATGGTACATATGGTGTCAAGCTTGGAGCACCATGAGTTGTAAAATCTTCCATCAAATTCCGGAAGATGTCATAACACGGCAAGTAGATTCCCACCTGATTGACAATGAGAAAGCAATGAGCATCAACCAAAAGATAACCTGAATTTTTTAAATGGCTTGCAACAATATCAAGCATGCACAACATTTGACCCCAAAACCACAATGAGAAAAGAGAAGAATATAAATGGACTTACAGTTGGCACAGCTAGGACTAAGCTTGCATATGTGCCTCTCCAGAGTCTTCCAAATCCCTCCTGCATAAATTCAGCACTATGAAGTCTTTGAATAAGTATGTGGCCACCAAAAACTAATTTTAACAGCATATATAATAAGAACATCTAATAGTTTTAAAGAAGGATACTTTAACATCATTCACCTATTCGTTTTAGAGCTATAAATGTTAATGGTCTAAAGCATTTGTTGAACATATACTTTATAAAAATAGCGTCTGAAATATTTTCTTGAGCTTACACCTATGAATTTTTCACAAAGTAGTGGCGAGTTGCAGCTAGCCTCGTTTAGCATAGGAGATATTTTGGCCTCTAATTCCAAATCATCAACCATGAAAATTCAAATAAAAAATTAGATTCCCAAATTCATGATATAAAAGCTCATTCAAATTCTCCTCTTCATGATGTAGCAACACATATCCAAGATGGCGATTCTCTCTTTGCAAAACAATGACAGAAACATGTAGAAATTTACATTTCTCAAGCTAATTGAAAAAAGGTCACCTTATAACAGCCTTTAAACAACTAAAAGGTCCTGTTAAGGTATGAATATGGAAACAGCGAGCATTCGAGCATCAGGAATATCCAAGCAATCCAAGGCACATACTGTAATCAGAAATATTCTGAAACTCTAATATGTTGTTTAATTAGAATAAATATGCAACATATTTAACTTGAGAAAAAAGAAAATCCACAAACCTGGCGAATGATTTTATAAAAGACATCCAATGTTCCCTTATACCTGCTGCATTCCGGAGGGCACAATGGTTCCGAACCCGGGGCAGTGTTTGTTACATTTGGAAGCATCTGCGGAACAAACATAAAACCCAAAAGCAAGGCCAACAGCTTAATTTTGTTTTCCCTTGTAAGCATGTTTAACGAAAAAAAAAAGAATAGAGTAATACTAATGTTAATAGCAGTAAGCATACCGTATTTGTTTCCAAACATGTAGTTTGACACAATCCCTGGTTTGGAACTCCAGCAGCCTGTGCTTGCAATCTAGTCTACATAGAAAAGATAATGGAAATACATGAATTTCATCAATTTATTGCTATCAACAGAAGAACGTTTTGTAAGAGATGCCGATTTTAATGTTAAATTCACTTTTGTTTCCTTTGACCCAAGCAAAGCTACAGGATTCAGAAAAGAAGCAGAGTCTTGAGATTTCTGCAATCGAAACGTTGAAGGAAAATGAGAGAAAACCTTAGCGACATCTAGAGGATTAACAATGATGGCGAAGACAACGGCGGCACCAGCGGCAGCGAAAGCTCTCTCACCAAAACCCAAATTGGCATCATCATTTGGAGCTTCTTTAGAACTAAACATAGACTCCGAAACCGAGGAAACGTTACCGTCAAGATCCACTTTGGATGCTGCAGCGGCGCTTATCCATGAAGGCAGGCTCTGCCTAGACCCTCCCACCATTAATTTACAATATTAACGGCCAACCATAATTGAAATTTACATAAAGAGAGAAGCCAAGTTTTACACTGCTATCTGTTGAGGACTCGGATTGCTTGAAATATGAGTATTTAGCTCTAGAGGTTTCCAATTTTGCATGGGAAAGAAAAAAAACACAAAAAAAAAAAGGAGAATAAAGATTCGTGGCGTGTAAATACGGGCGCCGAACAACCGCTTCTCTGCGCTCTCTCAACTCCACTGAGGAGAGGCGGTTTATCACATATGGATGTAACTGGGACTGGGCCTGGCGAACCTTATTCTTCTACTTTGTCACCTGGGCTACCTTATAAGATTGACCTGTTGCCTGACTCGTTATTACTTGGGCTTAAGAGTTAACAGCCCTTTAGCCTGAGCCATTCTTACGTGTGCTGCGTGCCACGCAGGGTCAAAAAGTTAGCCAGTTACGCCATCTGGCTTGGCAGGAAAACAGAGCGAAAGAGCAATTGGCTGGCGACTCTGTTGATTTCACAAATGAAATAATTCTCCTTTGTGAACTGCAGTATCGCCGCCTGCTGGTATGATAAATCCTAACAGTAGACGAAAGTCTCGCAGAAATTACAATCAATTTTGCAGTCACCCCAATTGCTTTGTGCCATTTCCATGACTCAAATAACGTGCTAATGCAGCAAATGATGAACCCATTTCTCCTTTTCTCTTCCTTATTAAGATCCTCCCTGTTCTTTCTTTTGCTACTCAATTTCCAGTCAAATACAGTCTTTCCATTATTAAAAGTAGCATTCAAGTCGTCCAGAACATCAAGCGATCTTCCTTTATATTCTTTCACTCTTTCAATCAGATTCAGTCTGCTTTCTTCTATAAGAAATTGTATCCACAATATAACTGCTGGTGATGTACCCACAATATTGAAATTACTGATACTAGGAAATAACATTGAAATTTCAGATTCCAAAAATTCCCAACAAGACGTAGGGAATTAATATCAAGTTTATACAAGTAAAACACATCTCTTTCTTTCATTAATTGATACAAGTTGTGCATTAATTAGAAAGTTGTGCATTAATTAGAAACTACCCAATTCTATAAGAAATTGATGTACCTGCAAGAGCAGAAGTTGATTCTCAACTTGCTTCAATGAATGTCTGATAGAAATAATCATCCCTTGAAATGACGAGTGTGAAATCCCACAGAAACCACTCTTTTCCGAACAGAAGCTGCAGAAACTGTTACTTCTTTTGATTTCATGAGTAAGCCCATCATGCAAAGCCCGTGCTTTTTCAATCAGAAACTGGAGGTCCCCTTCAACTCCATGAAACTTACAGAAACGGCCCAGAAAAGCAAAGTGGCCTAAAGTTTCATACTTTGTCAGCTATCTCCCTATTTATTGGCTGTGTGGGACGTTGTGGTACAAAAGCTTGAGATTGTTTGGTATGGAAGAAGAAGAAGGTAGGCCTCTTCTTACTTATAAGGTTTGAATTGGCTAGTTCATCAAAACAAATTATTATTCTATCTCTATTCTTTTATTTATTAATTGTTAGTTTATTATGTGGGTTTGCTTCAGAGTGAAGTCCAATTTGGGAAAATGAAACGCTGGGCTGTTTGTAACTTTTTGCTCCACATGCATCGTTCATGCAATGTCTCTAGCGTACCAATCATAGTATAAATTTCTTCTCTTATTTAATGGCTTAATACGTAACTAGCCCCTCATATTTGGCACATTCCGTCATATGCCCTCTAAATTCTTTGAATAACCATTTGGGCACCCAAGCTATGATTTAATTCAAAAGGGTGTGAAAAATAAGTAGTTCAACGACTCAAAAACTAAGCATTTATATATGAATTTGTTGGTTTCAAATTGAAAATTGTTATGCAATTTTAATTGGCAAAACAAAGGCATACTGAAAATTGGAGTATGGACCATCAGGCATGAAAATTGGAATGTTTATATCATAGATGTGATATATAGGAGCGTGGTAAAATCATGGCATAGCATGGGTCCCTCATCATGGAAGATGATAGTAAACTTTAGATGCATGTTCAATAAGAAGGCTTATTTCGAAGAACACAAGGTTGAAGATTGTCCTTGGCATCTTTCGTTTCTAAATAAAAGATATCTGATAAAATAAATGGAGTGGTACTAAAGATGGAGTAAATGAAAGAATTAAATTAAGGTTTAAGAAATTAGACAAAATGATTAGAGGAAAGGTGGGGATTCATAGAACCTTAAAGACGAGAAATCATGAAAAAATCTAGGGCGATTAATTATATGTTATGGTGTTTGTCATGATTGCGTTTATATACAGAGCCCATTGCCCCTCTGCGCAGCTAATGGAGACACCATAAGTTAAAAACTAAGAGCCGCATCCTATGAGTTTTTGTATTTAGTAACACTCCGTCGTAAAAAATATAATCATAAATATTACATGCACGCATAAATATTTCGGGTTCTTTCTGAATACATATATATGCACACACACCCGCAGAAGCAAACTTATCAGACTATAGAGTTTTGATTCCTCAGCCAGTTTTACCAAATTAAATTTTGTCCTTTCTTCATCAAAAAGAAAGAAAACAATAGGCAAATGGGTGGATGAAAACGTAATGAAGAAACACACGAAGAAAACCTGAAAACAAAACAAATAAGAAAAGAAGAAAATAATAGGAAAATGGGTGGAGGATTCAAAAATAAAATGAAGAGTTAGTGCGTAATAAGGACTTTAATAACCGTGAGTTAGCGTGTGTGATAAGGACTCTAATAACCGTGTGTTGGTGAAAATAAAATGTAATAAATATAACAATTAACAAATAAAATAAATAAATAAACATAGTAATTTGTAAATTTTTTAAGAAAAAAATAAATATTTTACTCAAATAAAAGAGTCTCCTGAAAACACCACAAACCGAGATTTGCATAAATTTCAAGTAAATATTTATAATCTTTTTTTTAAATAACAATAATAACCATAACAATCAATATAAAAATAAAATTTTACAGTTTAAGCTGCTCATAAATATATATGCTGTTATTAGATTTAGAATACGGATAAGGTCGGCTCAAAATGGATCAATGTTACATGGATCGTGATTCAAATGAATTATATCAAATTTTATAATTTTTTATAATTTTTTAAAATTTTTCATTAAAAATCAATTTTGTTCGTGTAAAATAGAAAAAAAATATTTTTATATTTATGTTACATAAAAAAGTTAAATTTATAAAAATATACCATGACCAAAATGGATAGGATTGGAATTGAATCATATAGGTCCACATTTAAATTTTTAATAGGTCTCGCTATTATGATAATATATATATATATTCACGTGATATATTGAGATGTGTCGTGTATTTTGTTTTCTACTGATCTCCTGGAATTTAATTTGTGCTAATTAAATAATTTTTATTTTCTTGCGAACGTATTTTGTTTCTTTTTAGTTTTGTTTGTCTGTATTTGCGAGACTATAAATTAATGTGGACCAAATTAAAACTCCCTTGCCTCGCTATTATTATTCAATAATCTCCTTTTCCAAATACGCCGTTTCCAACATAACCATTTTGTTTCTTTGGTAGAATGTTCATTACTCATTAGGATATTGAATGATGTAATTCATTAATATATTTCAAAGTCAATTAATTTGGATGGATATATAATACTTTTCA